>JARKHS020014802.1:0-67305 GCA_030143305.2 Amblyomma americanum | reverse complement strand
GTAAGGTTGCAAGCGTTCGAGGTTCAAGTGGCACGGGTAATGGCATGCGCCACCCGGTTATATTAATTGCTTAGGCATCGTAAAGCACAGTCCATGCTGGTACCTGCTGGGTTCAAATGCTCCCCCCCAAAAATCTGTCGATGCTGTATACAGTAAGAGAGGACGCAGCCCTCGTTTCTCAAGACCTATATCTTCAGCGCTTCGAGGAAGCGTTGGTATACTCACTATGCCAACCTCTTCCTTAGGATTTCCGGACATTCAGATTGGTCCGCACAGGTTCCACTCTTGTCACAGAATCGGATAAAACATAGTGGAGTGCTACAAGAGCTGAGCACTTGGAAAAGTAACCAAGCAGACGGAGCCAAGCTCATTTTCAAAAACTGGAGCCTCTCTCTACCAATATCGTTTAGCTTTGTCTTTGCTTAATGAAATTAATAAAGCAGTGCCATCTATCGTATAGCCCGATCCCGGCCGGCATGCTTCTGAGGCGTAAAGAATGCAGGATGCATCTTGAAACCGCACAGAAAGACAAGGGACGAGGAAGAAACCAACAGGGCAGAGTCACCAACTATCCCGCCTCTCTCTATTATAAGAATGCACGAGCTTCAGTGTGCACACTGTGTGGTGTTAACCTCTGTACAGCGAGCAGCGCACTGCTCTGCAAACAAACCGGGGGCTCGCTGCAGCGGCTATAGCTTCAGCTGCAACTTTCGGGCGGGACTAAAGCAGCATAGACTAATAACTAGGTGACACCTAGAATCCCCAAAATACCATTGTAGAGCATCTAATTTCAGTTTCAGCACCGCTCGCTTGCACACTCATGAGTGACAGATGAGACTGCACTAGTCTGTAGCTGATTGTATACTGTATTGTTACTTCAGGGGAAGCTGCATTACTAGCTCCCTTTTTTCAGTCAGCTATCACAACCATAGAAGAATTGCCATGAATTGCCTCTATGACTTTACTCAGGAACACACGGGCAGAAAAGAAAACCAATAATAACAAAAACAGAATCCACGCAAGTAATCCACCTAGGCAAACAGTGATAACTGCGACAACGTGGTACAGGTAGAGAAGAAAGCTAATCAAATCGTGTCCCTTCTGTACACTGCAGGGCCATGATTGCCTCGCGAGATAATTACGTTACTCGTCCGTTGGCGTGCGGGCGTTGAGGGTCGGACGCTCCCAGCACGTTCTAAGCATCCGCTACTACCGCCAACGTGGTCGGTCTCCTCATCCCTGCTCCACGTTTGAACTGCAGAATGCTAAAGGGCCACGGGCACTCGAACAAGGTGAATTCTGCTGGCGCATGCCAGAAATCCAAAACGTCTAGATTCTTCAGCCGCCTATCCTATAAACATGCGCCGCAGAGAGAAATCCAAAGGGGGTCTTGTTCTAGCCAGCATGAGGTCCAGGAGAGCAAGTGAGTCAGTGTTAATGAACGAGTGAGGGAGTTGCTAACTTGCGTGTTTACTATTAGCGCAATATGGTATGCCCCTAAGTTTTGTAAGATTCGTTGGTATATAGTCTAAGGTGTGGCACAGGGCTTTATCGCTTTGTCTGTGACGTAGATTCTCCCTCATTTATTTCGGATGATCGCAGCCATACGTATCTGCATCTACGTAGTAACAGAGGGTCGCGGTTTCTTTGCGTCCTGTGTCTCGAAAGTGCTTTGTCAGCTCTAAATTGAGCACAGCCGAGAGCGCCGGTTACTTAGTTCTTCCACGACCACCGAACACACTCGTTCCTATCGCGATCGCCGAGCTCTTCAGTTATTTGAGTGCACAAATCAACCCAGTTAGGTCTTACTCTCAGTGCCACACCAGTCTGCTGTTTGTTGTCCAAGACTTTGTCACCAGCACGTGACAATATGTTATTTTTATTATTCAGCACCGCCACGGTGGCTAATTTATATTCCATTTCGCGCAGTACTCGAAGTTCGCTCGATACAAACCGAGGTGTTCAGCAGCCAAAATAAAAACAGAAATCCTTCTTTGCCATGCAAGTTTTGTAGTTGAACGCTTTCTGCATACTGCGATCGAAAATCTCCCTAAGGCCAGAAATTTTCCTCAGGGCCAAAACAGAATTGGCCGAAAAGAGTGCTCTCCGAAGGTGCACCACCTGTAGTAAGGAGATCCAGGCGGTGTTGGGAGTCTATGAACTGTTGGAGACAGTAAATGGTACCACCGCACCTATATTTTCTACTCCTTTGCATTTGTGCAGTGGTGAACTGAGAGTGTGTTTTTTTCTGTAAAGAAGAGAAAAACTCTTTTATATAAATTATCGTTTACACGCTATAGATCAGTGGTTCAAACAGAAAAAAAAGAAGCTGCAACCATTGCTCTATTTGTTGAGCAATGCAATCGCCACAAGCAAAAGACTTTAAAATACAATCCTTCGATCAGCTGGAAGCTGCAGGAGCCGCTATATTATTACGTTTTTATATTTCGTTTTTCTATCAAGGCCACAAGCCAATCAGTTTTACAGAAAAAACAAAAACATTGAAGTATTACTATCACCATCATCAGTATAACTACGCCCAATTCAGGGCAAAGGCCTCTCCATATTCCTCCAATTAACCCAGAATCAGAATATTTATTTCGACAGCATCATCCGCTACTGCTACTGATGGATTCATTACAAAGGTTTTTAAATTATAAAATAATCATTTCCAGGAGCAATGCTACGAACAAATGTATTTAGTAATATGCGTTACATTCCTTGCTTAAATACTAGCGTTTTAATGAGGACACAAAGTTCGGTGTGTGTTTTAGGGTCTACGAAATGTTGTTCATATATCTGTCGCGATGAAAGATATCTGCCCCAATATCTGCCCTATATGTTATGAACTAAGGTTAAGGTTATCTTGTAGTGTCTTCCAGGTGTCATGTTTTGGAAATATGATTACGAATGAGGGGTCCGGAGTGTTCGTACTATTTATTTTGTGGACTGAGATGGCGGTTTTGTAGTCGTGGAGAGCATTGAAAGGCATTGTATTTAATTCATTAAACAGCAGTTTTGGGCGGTGATCCTCTGGATACATGTGACATTATTCTGTCTGCCCTTTCCTGGAGGATGCCAACTTTTGTTAAATATGATGCGAATGTGAAACTCCATGATTCAGTACAATTATCAGATCATTTTGGAAAACACTAAAGTATATCATGCGTAACGTATGCAATTGTCAGAATTTTTTCCCGCTTTTATTAGAGCACAGCAGCCACAGGGAAATATATAACCTACGTAATTGATGTGAGGTGTCCAAAGAAGTGTTTCATAAAGGGTTATTCTTGAGTATTTGTATTTTTGTACCCTTTCAATGGGCTTTCCAGCTATGGTCGGTCACTGACAGATGCGGCCAACTTATGCCCGCAAACTTACTAATCTCATCCGCCCACTTAACTTTCTGCTGCCCTCTGCTACGCTTGCATTCTCTATAAATTCAGTCTGTTACCTTTAACTACTATTGGTGATGTTGCTTCCGCATTAGATTCTCCGCCCAATCCCATTCCTTCCTCTCGATTTCGACTGGGATGTCATTAACCCGCGTTCGCTTCCTGATCCATTCTGCTCACCTCCAGTGTTATGACGTAACACCAATAATTTTCCTTTCCATAGATCGCTGCGTTTTCTTCAATTTAAGTTCACCCCTTTTCGTTAACCTCCGCATTTCTGCCCCTTTGGTGACCACTGGTAAGATACAACACATATACACTGGCAAACTGTCATGAACTGTCACTTAACCCCATTTTTATTCTTCTAGTTATTTCAGACTCGTGGGCTGGATCCAGGGTCACTACCTGCCCGAAGTAGATGCATTCCTTAACCACTTCCAATGCATCGCTGACTATCGTAAACTACTGTTTCTCTCCGGGACTGTTTAACATTATTTTTTTTGCATATTAAGTCATTGACGATGCTTTGCAATTGCCTTCAGTTACATAGCAAGACAATGTCTTCAGCGTATCGCAGATTACTAAGGTATTCCCCATTAAATCTTACCCTCATTGTTTACCACCTAGATCTTCAAATACCTCCTGCAAACACGCAGTGAATAGCCGCGGAGATATCGTGCCTCCCTGTCTGACACGTTCCCTTATTGGGATTTTGCTGCTTTCTATATCTAGGACTACGGTGTTATGCGGCCGCTGTAGATACCGGGTGTTTTCGTGAACGCTTTCAAAAGTTCCAAAATAAATTTTTAGAGAAAAAAAGAACACCTCTACAGAAGGAAACCCTCAGCTGTGATGACGTAAGCAATTGTACAATACGTGCTAATAACTTAGCTAATTAACTAAAAATTACCAATTAAATATTTGACGGTTATTGCCAATGAAGAGTTTGTAGCCCCAAAGAAGACGATGCCGTATCAGTTTTTAAAACGAAGAAAAAGTTATTTTCTAAAGCCCTTCAGCGCGAGCAAATAGTCTTTTTTTCTTCGCTCCTAATCGAAACTCTGCACATGAGGAATGCGAGGCGTCTAGTGCAAATACAACGTCCGCTGGGGATGTGTTGCAATGACCGCAGTGGCCAATTCCAAATTTATGTGCAATTTTTCCCACGCTAGCGAGCCTAGTCGCTGAGTTTAGACCACGGCTGGCGTTATGTTTTGCTTCTTCACTCGGCGCTAGAAAAAAAATAGTCATCGTCAACTACGCGGCCGTGCTTTTTGGGAACCGTTATATGCACCGGCCTTGCGCACTTTCCGTGCAGTTACTCCGAGAAGCAGACTTTTTTTCTTTTTTTCGCATCACGCTAGCTTCGCTAAAGCAGTAAAGGCATGGTTCTGTGACAGCGTGCAGATTTCTGTTCAGTGGGGCTGATTTCTTGACACGCATGGTGTAATTTGTCTCATGCGTTTATGTCTTTTACATTTTGACAGCTTGACAGCTAAAATAAACGAGAATGACTCGGCGGCTGCAAAATATTTGGCGCTGCAGCGCGATCTTGATTCCTACCAGATGCCTCAATTCTGTTGCCACGTGCACAAGCAGGCTCGTCTCATTTGTTGTAAGAAGTGGCAGTCCATGATTTGTAATTTTTTACTACAAGTGTTAAGCAGTTTTGATTCGTAGAACAAGCATGAATGGACAAAATTTGTATATTTAAATGTTTCAGTTCGTAAGAGCCCGATCAGGGCAGCCCCCCAAGAAAGGGATATGAGTTAGAGACAACACACAATTTTTACATGATGCGCTCAGGTTGCTTTCTCTACATTGCGGTGCACAGAACACGGCGGTATTTCATGGCGCTCACAGCAGATAGAAGCATCTGTCTGGAAATGTTTGCAAATAATATTCTTACATGTTACTTCAGATCTGAAAGGTTGACCGGTTCAGTCTTGAAAACCTCATTTCTAACGTGTCCCTACAGTAAGAAATCTAAGCGTGATAAATCGGGTCACCTAGGATGCCCGGCTGTGGTTACACTTCGCTCGATAAATTGGTCAGGAAAGAAATCGGTCATGAATTGCCGAGCCAATGAAGAAAAACGCGGCTGGGCTCCGTCACGCTGGAACCACATTTTTTTCATCACAACCAGTGGAAACTGGGGCTATTTCAGAGACGACGCCCCTTATTACGCAGTCTGTGCATTTCTTTCCTGTAAAGTTTCCGTTAGTGAAGTGAGGACCAACAATGTAGTGATTATAAATACCATGCCAAACATTTGCTCACCATCTTACCTGGTGATTATGCTCACGTAGCTAATGTGGGGTCCGTAGCACAACAGATGGGCGCTGTGCAAATTGACGTTCGAGTCCCTGCAAACTTGGGCCTCGTCAGTCCAAAGCACTCTGTGTAGAAATTCCGGGTCACCGTCGCACTGAATCAGGCACCAGTTGCAAAAATCGAGGTGGTTTCGAAAGTCGTTTGATCTCAGCTTCTTGTGAAGACACACATGATCTGGGTGGTAGTTTTTGTGTCTTGAAAGTGACTTCCGAACTGAAGCCGGGCTCGTTCCATATGCGCCGGCTATTTTCTTGACGCCTTCTTCTGGTCTACCAGAGATGTACGGCAGTATGTCGGTGTCAAAATAATTGGTAGCACTCGCTGATCGCTCCCTTTTTTGAACGTGGACTGTAACAGCAGTCATAAATCGAATAAATATCGATATAAAAGTGGGACGACTCGGCACACGACGGCCAGGATACTAGGCCTGCATACAGTCTGCATGCCAGCTCTGCGTCCACGTAGGCTATCACTATGTCTACGTTCTCGACAACGGATGATTGGAGTTGCGCTGGCGTGACCATTCTTAGTCTTCACGCTGCTACGTTGAAGTTTCGGTCTTTACATGAGTGAGGTCACACTTCCGCGTATTTAAGTAATTGACAGTGACACTCGAATGGCCGTGTTTCTTCTGCACTACCAAAACAAGCACCTCAAAGGCAAACGTTAACGTTTTTTGTGAACCTGGTACAACAAATCAAACGAACTGCCTAATAGCTTACAGCCACTGCCAAGGAAGCTCTACTTGCTTTGCAGACGAAACTTTTCTGTGTCTGACGCACTTCCTAACACGCAGTGATTATACACGAACAGCAGCTAAACCTGGTAACCAAATGAACGGGTGATGACGCCTCCCGTCTAGCCTGCATGATAGTCACTCGAAAAATGCCAAAGATAAAGAAAAAGAAAGAAAACTTCAGGCTGTGCTTATCAGTGCTCTCAAAATCGACGGACCCGTAGTTGATGACGACTAGCCTTTTCTTGTGACGAAGCAACAGATAACGCCGCCTGCAGTCGAAGCTGAGCGTGGAGGCTCCCTAATCGGGGAAATTATCACAGACGTTACGAATTGGGCGCCACAGTCTTTGCAACACGTGACCAGCGAATGCCACGTTTGCACTAGATTTCCTGCTCCTCATGCGCTGTGTTTCCGTTGGTGCGGAAGGAAGCACAAGATTTTCGCGCGCTGCAGTGCTTTAGGAAATAACTTCTCCTGAGTTTTAAGACTTCTCCGTGGCTACAAACTCGTCATTGGCAATAACCGTGAGACTATGTAAATTAATAAGTTAAGCACAAGATTATAAATACTTTGATAATTGCCGAATTTTCTACAATTTCTGACGTCTGTCGCAGCTGAGGGTTTTTTCTTCTCAGGGTTCTGTTTTTCTCACAGTCTTAAGTATTTTCAAAGCGTTCGCTGAAACACCCGGTATATTAGTGTTTTTATGTATGCCTCTTCTACACCATAATTCTGCTGCCTTCATGACAGCTCAGGTTTCAATTGAGTCAAACCCTTTCTCGTAAACTATTAAGACAATATAAAGGGGTTGGCTTTACTCAGTGCATTCTCTATACCATGACTGATAGTGTGAACAAGGTGTACTGTCGAGTAGTATTTACGGAAACCACTCAGCCACCGCGGCGGCTCTATCGACAAATTTCATTGGAAACTGCGCGTCTAATGTTTCCAAGGAACTCATTGTCCAATTATTACACTTCACATATATCAGGCTGTGCAATATGCACTTTCCACAAAATCGCCGTATGCTCTCTTCAGACATCGTAGGCGCAATCGTCGCTGCCTGAAGATGCGTAGGTTGTCAAGTACCACGACGTCTTCGTTCTCTCTTGCGCCGACAGTGTCTTCTTGGTGGGATGGACGAGGGGCCATTGTTTAGCAGCTGCCAGAAGTCGCAGGAAAGACCGTGGTTTGTAGGCCGAAGGTGCCAGACTGGTTCCTGCTTTTGCGCGCAGAACAGCAGAAGCATCCTCTTGTTCTCGAGGCACCAAGGCGCTAGAACGCTGCTCGCTTTCAGAGGCCGGAAACAGCGAGCGATTTATCCACGCGGATGCAAGCTCAGAAATGGGGGTCTCTGCTGAAGCCACGCTCGCCGGCACGTCTTTTCTGAGGAGACTAGATGAAAGTTGATGCCGACGTAGCCCAAGCTCCATCTCAGCGTCGGAGTCTGGGTCCGGGTGCAGCCGCGTCGGAAAGCGTACGCCATCGCCGAGGCTGGTGAAGACGGGGAATGGCCAGAGGAAGACGCTGGTGCCGAACACCTGCACAAGGGCCACGAGGCAAGAAGTTGCAAAGAATGGCGCCACGTATAATCAGGCATTAGAAAGTACATGGGATTCAGTCATAACGATAATGACGTCTATACGAAATTTCAAATTCACTGAAGCTGACATCTATGTTTACGCGACTCTGGACTCTCTCCCTCCCTCCTTTCTTTCACTCCGTCCTTCAGTGAATTCCTTAAGGCGTGGTACAGGTGTCCACGTAGTGTGAGACAGTTACTGCGCCTTTCCTCTCCTCATGACCAGTTGCCATAATTTACTAAACGTTAAAGAAAGTGCACCATATCAGAGAAAAAAGAAGAGGAATTTTTTTCCTTTGCCATAGCCGTTCAGTTTCGAGAGTTACAAAGCTCTTTCTAATAGTTTACCCACTCTCGATACCTGCTGCGGTGGCTCACATAAGTCAAAAGGCCGATTCCCGGTGGCTGCGTTATGATATAGGCAATGTTTAAAACATGCAAGGTTGCTATGCGATGCCAGTATACGTTAAAGAAGAACCAAGGCATTAATTAATCAGAAGTCCCCACTTGGGCATCTATCACTGACACCGAAGCAGAGCCTTCGTTAGGAGTTCAAGCCTCACACATCATGCTTTTCTCGAGCGTCAGACTCTTTAAAAGTAAAAAAAAAAATTCGACAGCTGCTAAGATGGTAAGCTTAGGTGCCTAACACATTATTCAGCGACAGCTATTAAACTTCGCGCTGTGTTCTGAAAGTCGCCGAAATGAGTCGTTGAAGGCCCAGGCATAGCCAAGGCGACATCTTCTCGTTGTAGCTCATGCCGTGCAGGCGCATACGCAGCCCTCATTTGACGACCAGGCTCGATCTGTACCCAAAGTCGATCGGATTCCCGTCCAGAACTGTGCACGGCAAGACCATGGCTCTGCGAAGACGCTGTTTATCGCGGCTGCGGGTTTCTTCCTCTCCTGCCAATTGGCCATAGCAATGCAACGGCTGCGCGCTCTGACTTCACGTCTTGCTTGGCTGTGACGTCACGTCAGCTGCTGCGTGCTCCGCACCCTGTTCATCTTCTGCTCTGGCGTACCGCGCGTTTCGTTCACGTTGCTTAACGCTGGTGCTCTCTTAGCGTTCGCTGTTGTGCAGCCCATCGAGAGGTTACTCTCCGGGTGATTACCACCCAGTTGTTAGCCCCCTGTGGTTGCCGTGGCTACCATCCGGAGGTTACTACCATGGTGTTGCCCGCCCACACTGAAGCTCCGATCGGGGAGGGCTCCTATTTATAACTTTCGCCGCAAAACAAATTTGAAGTGTCCGTGATTAGAACCAACTGTTCGCCAATGTACCGTTCCGACTAGTTACCGAAAGAACCATACAACGTCTGTCTCGTTGTATCAAGCATCACCTGGGCGAAGTTCTTAAAGGGACCGATGTCGAAGGAGTCCCCGGGCTCGGCGAAGGCGTCCGCGCACGTGCCTTCCAACGTGGTCTCGTTGTTGTAGACGAGGCGCATGTGGACGCTGAAGAAGCCGGCCACGAGCAGGCTGAGGGCGCCAGCCACAACTGCCAGGAAGCCGATTTGCACCAGGCTGCCGGCAGTCAGCTCCAGCGTGTTGGCGGCGTTCCACGCGCACGAAGCGGTGGTGAAGAAGGTGAACGCCGCCAGCAGCGCCCCGTAGAGCAGCGTGAGCAGGAAGAACTTGTAGCTGCTGAAGCACACGCAGTTGTTGAGAAAGGGACAGTGGTGGTCCCTTTTAGGGATGCACCTGCAGGGTAGTGGATCCTTCAGGTGTCTCATTCAGCTTCAGTTATTCTAATAGAGAATAGCATCAAAGAGAGCATTGCTTGCGGAGAAGAAAGTGGAAAATTTGATTGCCGGTTAAAGAAGTTTGCAGAAGCTAAGAGACGCAAAAGGCGAGGTCGACCAGAATATGAAAGACCAGAATATAAAATGAGACCAGAATATGAAATCTCAATTCCCGTCGACATCAGATTCTCACATGCCGGGAAGTGTTTGCATTGCGTGAAGAGCCAAGGTTACAGGATTATCGCATTATTAACCAGCGACATCTAACCGGCGTTGGCTGATTGGCCCTCCACTTTACACGATAGCCACCACCAGGCTGTTCCCATGGCAACGTCCTCCTGACTGCGCATTTTTGCGCCAGCGTTGAAAGCTCCTCTGTTCACGGTAGTCACTCTCTGAGTTCTTCTGGCGGCAATCGCCTTCTGGTCTCTCCCTCCTCTTTCCTAAAAGTGGAGAGAGAAATTTTCCTTTCTCTATTTCGCCACCTGCAGGTGACAGGCGTTGGCAGATAGTGTACACAGCATTACAACGCTGGACGCCGCTTGTTCTTTAGTGTGGGACTGCTAATGATAATGCAGCAGAACTCTTTCGACAAGGACGGCGTCATTTATCGTTTCTATTGAGGTCGGTGTCAACTGTCCATAGTTGAGTTGAGTTGACCTGTAGCATTCAACAGCTCACCTCAACTCAACTCAACTATGGACAGTTGAGCAGTACTATGGAGCAGAGCTGAGCGCCGGACGCCTTCACGAAACCCCTTGAAGCAGGTTTCAATAGGTAAAGCCGCACCTCTTGCACGAGGAGCAGTGGTGGCAGCGGTCCGGCTTGATGAGGCCGCACTGGTCGCAGTAGCGCACGCTTCCGTCTTTGGCTCGCGTCAGGATGCCCAGCGCGGAGCTGAGCGTCTCCAGGAGCTCCTTCCGTTCTTCGTACGTCTCGCTGTCCTCGATAACCCCGCGTATGCCAGCGCTCACGTAGTACCGCTTGGGCACCGGCGGGACGGACGCAGTAGTCGCCTGCAAAGCAGCCCAGTGAATGCCTACTGGTTTGCCGGCTTCTGAACAACGGCTTCTGAATGAACTACGCTGCAATGGTACTCAAGGTCGAGATGCGCTGTGAACGCACACTGATTTGAAATTATTTTCTAACCTGGCATAAGACTAATGTTCCAAGCCCCTTGGATGCAATCGTATGCCTACTTCACATGCCTGCGACAAAGAAAATCACCCGAATTCTGTTTCAGCTTCATTCGGGATGCTAATATTAATCACTGAGCCTGTCTGTAAAGAATTAAGCATGTTCTTTCCTTTTGTTGGTGACCTTGCTTCCTATACGTCCTTCCTACCGCAAATCGTTGCCCAGAAATCTGGCACTCCAGTCATCAGATGAGACCACCGCATGCGTCGAAATCGACGTTCCCCGCTTGCCCGATTTTTTCATCTCTTCGAAACCCCGCCACCACCGTTAGTCATGTTTTGGAAGCGAGCTCCCGAAGGCGACGGTTAGAACGTGCAGTGACAGTCATTGACAAATCCTGCTACTTTTCAGCAACCCTGGCGCACTTATTTGTGTACAACTGTCCTTTAGACCGACAAATCTTGGACAAGACGGCGGAAAAAATTAACCACCGATCTACTTTGCTAAACTAAACGCGGCGTCGGTGCGCGAGCACGTCCAGTTTGCTCAACCTTGTGCTTAGTTAATTTTTGTGATTGTGCTGCTGGGGTTAAATTGGGAATTAAATTTATGGTGATCAATTTTGCTCGGTTTGTCTCAATCTGCTATGATGTGCAGCCCAGCCCGCATAAAAAATTACAACTTCGCCACGCAGGCCAGCTGACTCAGCCGACGTTAGACATTTGCGTTATCACTTCACCGGGAAATCAGAATGAGACTGAAAACAGGCTTTCGCATCTAAATATAAATAGATGTCTATAATGCTTAAGGTACTGCAAATTCGAGCAGCAAGGATGAATCGGCCATCCAATATGATTAAGGAGCACTCATTGTGATCCATAATAATGCAGCTCCTTTGTAACATTTTATTGTGGTCTTCTTCGAAGTAAATTTGTAGCTACAAAGGCATACAGTAACTGAAACCAGTTTAAAGTTCATCCCACCGTGTTCCTCATCCGTGACCTCAGCCAAAGCCATCGCTTCACCTTCGACATATTCGCGCCCTTCTGTTAACTTATATCACCTCGCACGTAATACGCACCCGCAGAAAGGACCACAGTGCCAGCGACAGGAGCAGCAGGAAGAGCGATGTCAGAGAAAAGCGCTCCACGTCGCCCTTAACCAGGGCCGGACAGAAGACGTGCACGTAGACATAGTAGGCCCAGCCGAACGTGGCCAGGACTGCTACGACGGGAAGCCAGTCGGACGCCGCACTTCGACGAAACAGGAAGGAGGTGACCGCAGGCATCAGGGCGATTCGTCGATCTCTTCTTCCACTGGCAACCCCGGCTCCTTCTTCTTCTTCGTCCTCTTAAGGCATGGCACATCCCCGGCTCCACGCTCGCGGAGCACAACATTCTTCGTCAGCCTCTTTGCTGGCGAGTTCCCTAAGAGCAATTATCAGCAGGTTCTGGAAATATAGCCTCGCGTGAGGTTATTTTGTCGCATGAATGACATCTAACCCCGAGATGAAGAACGATTAGTCGATGATTGCTCATTGACGTAGATTGGTCAGAGGCAATAAGAACGAGACGGGGCAGAAGCAGAATTTTACTTCATGGTAAGATTCCGCCGCAATAGAGTGCAGTACCGTAAGTATTGTAATCATAAAATTGGATCAAAAATGTTTTGAAATGCCAAAGTCTGTTTTCAGTCCAATTCTGATTTTTTGGTGAAACGACAACGCAAACGCCTAACACTGCATAACTTTATCCTCACAGGTTACGAAACCCCGTACACATTTTACATGGCGCACGCGCTGCGATATCGTCCCAGATTGTGGGCTCATCGTTGCTCCTTCAAGATGTCCAAAGAGGTGAAGTCTCTATAAAAAGCGCCCGCCATCGCCCAGGCTAGTAAACACGGCTAATGACGGGAAGATACTAGAGCCGAGCACCTGCATAAGAGCCCCGTAACACGAACGTCAAAAGCGGAGCAAGAAAGACGCCCCACTGACAAGTCAATTGAAAGTTGATGTTACGTGACCACGCACGACGGAAATAAAGAGCACCAGAGTAGCCTTGTGTTGCACCACAAGTTCAAGACACCGCGGCGCCGTTCCCGCAAGTCGTGACATCTTCAGTGCGAAGGGCCTCCTGTTGCAAATTTTCATGCCGGTCGCATCGGAACAGTTCGCCTTGGCCGCACGGCCACCGAAGCCAACTACTACTGGCGATGGCGGCTATGTTACGGCGCTCGCGCCGTCGGCTACCTGCTAGCGTTGGGCCGGTCGACATTCGGCGCTGGGGCGAAGGGAACTGGGCACTGATAAAGCCGGTGTCGTCGAGTGCGCCGGGGCCGGTAGCGTTTCTGCGCTCTTCCCGGGAACACGGAGAAAAAGAGACAAAAATGAAGATTCGGAGGGGCGGGAGAGGGCAGAAAAAGATAACCACGTGTTCTGGGGAGAGCGAGAGGAGAGAGAAACAACTTTATTGCCAAGTATCTGTAGATCTTGGGCTACTGTACCTCAGTGTGACCCCATACAAGGGTGACCTCCAAGGCCCGGTTAACAAGCGCTTCCTGTATTGTCTTTTCCTGCTTCAAAGCTGGAATCACGGGTTTTGGCGTCACAAGAGGAGCTTGGGGACTGGTGTTTCGGAGTTCCCCTCCGGCTCATTCTCTCTTGAACGCCTTCATCTTTCTCTTTTTCATCCATCTGCAGTCCTTTACCGAAACAGACGTGCGCGTCTGCCGTTATCGGTGAAGGTTCAGGGTTTTCACGCGTCTGAAAGAGGTAATTTAACGGCGCCGGAGCGGACGTGGTCACGCCGAATCGCTGACACGCTTCTATATAATAAAAATGAGGGAGTGCTTTTAGTTACTTGAAATGTAAATGATGCCTTTAAACACCTGGTAAAATTGATTTGCATTGGTTTAAGTGCACCGCGTCGAAAGCTCGTTTTATATGGAGCAACAGAACTAACACTGATTATAAACACTGGAAACGTTGGGTCACAAAGCGTGTCTAAATGTTTTAGTAGTACCGAGACGGTATATTTTGTCGCCGTATGCGTAGTGCTTCTTCAGTTATCTCTCACGCATTTGCTGCGCAGCATTGAAAGACCCTATAGGACAGGCAGTCTCAGCGTATGGGATTTCTCTTTGTTCAGAAATTATTTCCTGGCAGAATACCATAATCATCATCATGATCATCAGCCTGACTACGCCCACTGCAGGGCAAAGACCTCTCCCATGTCTCTCCAATTAAGCCTGTCCTTAACAGCTGCGCCCAACGTGTCCCCGCAAACTTCTGAGATCTCATGAAGGCATGGCGGCATACCATGCCTTCAAGCAATCAAAATGAAATGTCTTTGAATTCGTCAGACGTGAAGGCACTGAACAGTGCCGTATGTAGGGTTTAAGTGCTGCGTCTTGTATAGAACCTTAGCGAGAAGCGTTTGTCCAGGTACATACAACGCTCGTTCATACCGTAGGTGGCGGAGTGATCTCCATGGCCCAGAGGTTCCACAGCGGATGAATTGAATAACGGGGCGTCGGTGTGTGGTCACAAGAGGGTCCTCCCTTCGGTTGATAAATGCAGGCACCTCTGCCCTTCCCATCCTCCACTCTCTCCTTTGCGGTCGCCGGGACGCGCATCCTGGAATCGGATGCCAGGTCACGTCGGGGCTTCCTTTACGCGGAGCCGACGCAAGGCACCTCGGACCACTTCCGCTGACGACCGCTGCGGCCGCTCTTGAGACGCGTAGCTGCATTTACCTAAGGCTGTGGGGCTTTCATGCTTCTCATATACAAAACGCTTTTGTGGTGCAACCTAGAAGAGTTGCCACATTTGTCTGTACACTGTCCTATTGTGCTTCAAACGGCGTATTGTGGTTTGTAAAAAACCTTCGGCGCTGCGTATTCGTTCGCTTCATTTCCTCGAGCTTTTCTACAGGTGACAAACGTAGAACAAGATAAAAGACTGAGAACAAAAAAGGTAGTAGAGCTGCTTAAGAAAAAAAAATACTATTTTGTATGCCATACGCGATAGCATTGCTAACTTTTGCTCTGTAGATGGGATTCGTCACACAACTTGTATATTTTCTTCCATACGCACCTTGAACCCATCTAGGCCACGTGTTTAGGGCTGCGTTCGTCACTGCGTTTCGGCTGCGTTCGAGTTCTCCTACCGTCTCGCCCACGATGCTAAAGCTAACGAGCAGTGACGCGCTTCGTGATGTAAGGTAAGGCAAACACATCACGAAAAGAGAAGATGAGCAATGTCTATGTTTCCTTGGAGTATAGGATACACAGCTAGGGCAGAATCAGAGGAGCGATAGCAGTGCTTGAAATAATACGAGCATGAAAATACGGAGATTAGAATCCTTTCTATTCGAGTGCGGTGATTTCATGCGCGCTTTCTAGTTGAGCACGCCCCAACCTCACACGGTGAATGCTCGTAGCTCAGTGCGCACACAAGGTCGAAAGCTCACACGATGAGTGCTAAGTGCCAGATATAAAGCCACGAAAGAATCATCTGCGGACACGTTTGGCTTTCTTGGCGTGGAAATCTTCGTAAACGTGAAGATTTACTCTGCATGGAGCTAATTCCAAAAAATTATGGATGCATAAGAAAGAACGCATTGTAGTTACTGTCGTCGAGCTGAACATTTTTTGAGCGGCTCAACTTTTTTTGCCAATGTAATTCTATTGAGTTCATAGCTACACACCCACCTGGAATGAAACGAAAGCTGGATATTCTTTTCAGCACGCGTTGATGTTCCCAGAATATGCGGCAATGATTATGTTTGTTCCATCGATGCAGTTATACGAAGCAGGATACTCAACAACTAAAAAATGAGTAGGTTATAGATTATGCTGACTTGAAGAAGACCTGGAATTCGTTCCAATTATGTGTAGTTTTATTAAAGGCTGGCATTTTTAACACAATACCGACCAGTACAAATCTTGACTTCAGTCTTTTCGAAAGCTCGAATTAAACGAGTTTTGTATTAACACGGCTTACGACGATGCAGTCTGACCTTCAGAATCTCTAATTAAATTCTCGTTCTCGTTAAGTAGGAGTAAGCTTGCTAAGCTGACACATATGGGGCGTCCAAAAAGAAAAATTTGTACCGAAGCGTGTGTGATAAATCCACTGCTTCCAAGTGTGAAAACGCGGTGGCGAAAATTGGCTGATTCATACATTGCTGGCACCACCTCTGTGTGTGAAGGGCCATCAGCCAATCTCATTCCTCTCGGGGCAAAGCCTTTCGCATTCGTAAGACCGGGAGATAAGCCGAGGCTTATGCACGGTTGTGTTTGCCGGGAATCCCTGCGTATTGCTGACCCACGTTCTCCTCTATCCCTTTTGGGTAATCGCAAGTCGCACAAGGCGTGCCGAGCGAGGCCTCGCAATGGCGCACATAGCCAGCTTATCACGCGTCTCCCAGAGCAGCGATCCCTTCCCATAACGCCTTTAGGTGAGCCCGCAGTCGCAGCTCGTATTTAGATGTGCAAATGGCAGCACTTACCGGACCACTGCAGCTCAATGTACACAGGCGGAGAGTGCAAGTCTTATGGGATATTGCGTGCCTAGTAGGGAAGTTCTCGTAATGAGCTTCATTCAAACAAGCTTCATTCAAAAATAAGAGAACGCCAAATTGCTATGAGCAGTCAGCGCCGGTTATATAGTGCCATCTTCCCAAACGTATAATGGGCTATACTTAGAAAACAAACGAAGAAAAAGTTACGTGGACAAAGGCGCAAAATTACAACTGATCAACTAACTGGCGTCTATGTCAGCATTGTTGATACAGTGTCAGGCACAACGTGTTAGCTCAGTAATTTAATGTCCCGACTCGCAATAACAGTATAGCGTCAGGCACCCACATACAAGCAACAGTGACGGCACACAGGCAAATGCTCACGTGGATGCACTGAAAAGTGACAACGATTACACGCCTTGTGTAAATGTCGAAATTAAGTGACAGCTCACTTTGTCACTTTTTTATAATCGTTGATCTTTTCCACTCTTGCATAAGAGGGCACAGTTCAGATGTCCACCCATTGGGAGCATGTTACCGCCGCCTTCCTTTCCTTACCGATGTTTATAACTCCAATGAAGCCGCCCACTTTCTGTGGCTACGGCAGCGCGAGGACACCCTTGCCTTGAGGTGCGCTATAAATCAAGTGTGACGCCGTAAAGAGGCAGTGTTCGAGGGGGATATTAAAAGCTATCGGTGCAAAACAAACTGCTCCCCAAGTGGCCACTCGCCTCTATTTGAAAGAAAAAAGTTCGGAAGCGTTGATAGGGGCACTTGCGCTCGCCAGCCTTCTGGATGACAATAATCGTTGTTCAGGTGGGACGCCTACAAACTCGGCCAGCGGTCCTGAAAACTACAAATCGTATTGAAGCTACACAATTGGGGATTTGGATAGGTGTTAGTTTGAAGTTTACGCCAGGCTTTGGCCCGTCGTTTGGAGAGCGGGGGAGCATTTGAGTCTTGCAAGCCTGTAGTGCTGCAGGATTTCTCTGTAACAAAACAACCTGTCCTTGCCGTAATAGAGGGCGGGCGGGCAGCGCGACCCAGCTCGGGGGGACAGTTCTCGAGCTAGGTAAGTTATCAGCCGCCTCATAACCTGCAAGGGAGGCATGAGCACACGTCCAGATTAGGTGAATGCGCCGTGTTGGCTGAGAATTTTGCAGAATCTCGTGCTGCTTGCGGAGAGATTTTTCCCAACGTGTAGTTACGTATCGCCAATTTTGAATCGCTGACAATGGTTTCTGCCGAGGATCCCGCAATTGCTAGAGCAATGGCTCCTTCTTCTCCAACATGCAGACTTTTCTATCCTCACTCCCGCCTCCTCCTCCGGTGGCAACTAATATATGAACCGTTTTCTCCCCGGCAGTTTCCTCCTCTCAGTTCGCTGTTGTTTCCACCATGGTTGCCGCGTTCCCATCCTCTGTTTCCTATCCACCTCATGATCTTACCGCAACGTGGCACAACGACGCCAGGCCCAAACACTCCCAGCGATTCCAGCATCGCTTCTCCACGAGGCCTTTATGATGTTGCATGCAGCCGTTGCACCGCCCGCATATAATGTCTAGAAACCGGAACAAAAAAAAGGAGAGACGGTGGCCAGAAAGCGACGCTTCGTTTCCCCTATTAGCATCTAGCGCGTCGTCAGCGGGAAACACGAGCCGTGCGTGTTTGTCGCGTCGGACCCAGCTGCTTCGAGAGAAACGTTGGCCACAGTAAGGGCGACGGAAGGCGTGTTGCGCGAGGCGGCTGCGGAAAAGTGAAACCTGGAGAGGGTGTGACTTCGGAACGGAGCGGAGACCGGCGCGAGGAGAAGTTGTTGGTCCCCATCATCACGGTCATTGCTCCTGTGTCGGCTACGCCACGGTCGACCGACTAAATTGACGCCCGTGGTATTGTTAGCGGCACCTGCCGCTGTCGTAAACTAATGACATGCTCCGAACTATGGCCGCAGACGGTGTATCTAGGTTTTCCCTGCGCTGCTTTTCTTGCACCTGTTTGCTACTCTGCAGCGCTTCGAAAGGTCTCGGATGTGCTTTATGAGGGCGGAGGAGGAACAACGTTTGGCGTGATCAGCAGCATTGCCTCTGTTGCAGGCGGAGGCCGAGAAACCTGAGCTTCTTTCGACGAGAAATTTCTTACTTTCGTTGAGTGCTGACAAAAACCGACATTCCACCTTAAGAGTGGAATGTAATAGCATTCACTTCCGCGTTTGTCACAGCTTCCGTTGCAACTTTTGTATGTGTTTGCGTCAGTTTCTTCGCAATTGTCGGTCCATCAACCGTCATATTCGTACCGCTAGCTGCAATAGCAAGTGCTGCCTGTCCTGGGACGATGCCGACATTTGCATATACATCACATTCTTTTCTGGTTATTGATTGCAATCCTCTGTCTCGGTTGCCTTCTAGAAACTAGGTTGCTCACAAACCGGTGGTGAGGTTGCGATGAGGTCCCAAGGTCACATGACATCTATGGCCAATCAGTGTGGCTCACCAGGGCAGGTTGTGATGATGACACGAGGTAACGTGACCTCTCTCGATCAATCAGCGAATTTCGTCTGACATCGGCAGGGTTTTGGTGTGACAACAATACTAATGCCAGCTGATTAAAGCACTGTGTCGAGAAGAAAAACGTGGAAATTTTCAGTTAAAATTGCACCAGCAGTCTTTTGAGGTAACTGGAGGCACTCGACGCAATTAAATTATCAGCTTTCAATTTGTTTTGACTTTTAATCCTTAAGACAAAAACAGGGGGACTGGAAAGCACTAGGATCACTCGTGCAAATCTCGGCCTGGAAGCGGCTATAGGTGTATCGCGCCTTTCTTTGTCATACCAAGCAGTGTATATCTATAAAGTTTTCTTCATTCTCTACGTTACGTCAGAGTTGGTTTTTTGGGGAGTTTCTGTTATGGCCGCCATTTTTAGAGGGTCTTCTGGACTTCGATTCTTCTTTCAGAATTTGCGAGGCTTCGGCTGTTCTCTTAACCAGCCATATTTCGCCACTTTCTCTCTCTCTCTCTCTTTCTATGCTGGGACGTGGGCGTCAGCCATGGCAAGTAGCAGAGCGTTTCAGGGTACCAAGGGCAACGCCGGCGCGCACGCAGAGTAATTGGGTTGGGCGCAAACTAAAGAAGACGCCGAAAGAGTGAAGGCTCGTCTGAGATCAACCGGCTTTGATGAGGCCAGGATTAGTGCCGAGTTATGCTTGGGGGCTCATGGTTTTTACCTCTTTCTCATCTGCGGCCGCTGATGCATGCTCATGGGACCTTACTAGCAACACATGAGCAAAATATACAGGTGACGATCAACTAACGCAAACTCTTCTGCTCTACCCAGAACGTTCAGTTGGGCGAGTTGGTATATATGCATCTTTTGTAAAACAGCGCGAACAACGTCGGACAAGAACAAGAAGGACACGGGACGAGCGCTGTATTAGTTACGACAAAAAAAAACAGAGCCAGTTGCAAAAGAAATATGGCTAGGCGGCGCTCGTCCCGTGTCCTTCTTGTTCTTGTCAGTCGTTGTTCGCGCTGCTTTACAAAAGAGTCTTTTGCTCTGCTGCAATTGCTATGTTTGTGGCTGTAAGTCGGCGATGCTTCCATCCGCATGACATGCTCTGCACCGAGCTCGGGATCCCTGTCTGTTAATCACGAGGGGGATTATGCCCACAGGGTATTGGCTCGAGCATCGGCTGCATGGAACTATATCCGACGTGTTTTTGTATGGCGATACCCTACCAATACGAGATCTGATGGTAATCTTCGGTGGACTATGTTCGATCAAGAATTCTGCAGGCAAAGAAATGGAAAGAGGTGCTCGTTATGACATAAATGACGGAAACCAACAGTTGCCGAAACCAACGAGCATAGGGGATGATGTTTTTTAATTTTGTAGTTTTTATCAATGGGAGATTAATAAAAGCAGAAGAAAAGCAACCACATGCCGTCAGTGAGCTGCGAATCCACGACCTCCGAATTTCGCGTCCGGTGCTCTACCAACTGAGATACGGCGACGGCTTTCCCATCTTCTGCTTTAGGTGGTATTTATGTGTAGTGTAAGCGAACCTCGAGAGTGTTCACTAGCGCCACCCTCGTCCATAGCGGCGGACATAGTACGCCCTGATGGTGAGGGCGGAAGCTGTGCGAGAACCCTCTTATGCTAACTACGGCATCAAGTACTGCCAGATTCGAGGCCCTCGATGAACGATTCAGTGGACAAGGAAATGAAAAAGGTGCTCGTATGACATAAATGACGGAAGCCAACAATCACCAAAACCAAAGAGCATAGGGGATGCCTTTTTTATTCTGTAGTTTTTATCAATGGGAGATTAATAAAAGCAGAAGAGAAAACAACCACTGTTTCTATTCTTGTTCACACGCATAGGCATGGCGTAGTTGCTGATTTCAAAATACGGCAGCGAATAAGAGAACCTTGCTTTTTATAATTCTAGCCACGACTGAGCAGAGAAATGGTCGTTCCATGGAACTGAATCCGCCGGAAGAGCACTCCACATGAAATAGACATAGGGATGACACCCTACAAAGAGCACGGAGAAATGATACGCACAAGAATAGGATTTAGAAGATGGAGTTTAAAAAGCAGAGTTTGTGAGGACGTCAAGAGAGGATGCTTGGCCATAAAGCCTGATGTGCACAGAAGGCGCGGGCTTAAACGTGAGGCTCTGTGAGACGAGTGTCCAGCACCGCGGGCTGCTCTTTTCGATTACCGGTTTACAGCGATATTCGACCGGGCTCAACAACCAAAACAACTTGTTTTCACGTCCAGTGCGGCTCAGCTGTTCGAACTAAAGAAATAGTGCGGCAGTTCAGAATAACGGCCTTTCTTTTTTTTCTTTCATCGTAAAAACGATCACATTTTTTTATATATTTGTTGATACTGCAAGCCAAAAATGAGCCCAAGCAGGAGGGGCAATACAGTGCAAGAGCATGAAAATGCGAAAACAATGATAAAAAACAAAATAACAGGAAGCAGGTTGTAGCAGAGCTACTCAAAACGGAGTAATTTCTTGCACCAGCACAAAACTTCAAAAAAGAAAAGCCGACACATATGAAAATACAAACAGGCGGGCAATTTGCTGCGCCAAGCAACAGGAAGTGAAAAAAAGACACCGTGAAATGAAGGAATTTAAAATACATACGAAATGTGGGTTGCAAAGACTGTCCATGTTTAACCTAGTTATTGGGAAACAAAAATTTTCTAACTCTTCTGCAGAGGTTCTTCGATTGCAGTACCTCTACAGGAATGGAATCACATTCGTTTATAGTACGCCGCAAAAAACCCATTCATGTGGCACTTTATTATAGAAAATATTGGCGTACGTTGTTAGCCGACTCTCGTCAATTGCTTGAAATAACAGCCGTTCTCGCGCTCGCAGTTTTGGATGCGCCGCTATCACTCCTGTTCCGCTGTGCTGTATGGCTAGGGTTCTGAAGTACGCTTTTTCTCTATCTTTGATGCACCTCCCAATGCGCATGCCTTTAATGAGCCGCGGTTATTTATTTTCGACGTCGTTTAGTGGTCGGGGGATATCTCTCGCTATAAGGTCATGTGTGGGCACCTGAAGGCGAGTCTGTTTATCTGCAGAGATTTTTGCTGTTTACATCAATTGTAGAAACTGAATCAAATACACCTTTCTCTGAAAAAGCAGCGCCCCTTATAGTCCAACTCAAACTTATAACAAAATCAGAGCTTCTAATTCGTATGAAATGCTTAACCCTGTGCACATTTTCATTGAGATGCAGTAGTATAAATTAGTAGAAGACAAGCAAAATATTTGCCCATTAGCTAAGAAATAAAACGGAGTACTCTATGTTTGAGTTGAGTTGAGGTGAGTTGAGTTGAGGTGTTGAATTCTACAGGTGGGGTTAGCCTTGCTTTATCTGCCGGCAATTGCTCCACCGCAGCGTCCCTTCTATATTAACTATGTCGCATCTACCCCGCTATGCGCACAGTCTCTTATAATAGCACACATTCTCTCCCGCAGTCACCATCTATGCACACAATCAATCCACAAAGTCCACATCACAGTCCACTCCAGAAGTCACCATCTATGCACATATTCAGTCACAGTAGAACATAGACCATTGTAGTAATTATTATTGACTGCCTAAGATACAGGCTCAAAGCTCCTGGCAGATTTCTTTATTCGGGCTGTTAAAGTTTGTAAACTGGCTCTTGCGCGGCCTATGCACAGTTATCAACGCTTTTTTGGGCCCGCTGGGTGAAAACACATGCAAACGTTGTTTTATGGTTACAAACAAGCTCGCGTTTAGTCGCCAGTCCTTTATGCCTCCTTGCTATGCACCTATGGCCTCATAGCAGTTTGGTCATAATTCAACGAACTTTCTGGCTCTTTCGTCTTCCCCTAATACTGTGATATAAATTTTGAAACGTATGAGCGCAGCCCATGCGAATTTCACAAAAGAATATCGGTGGTAGGACACGAGAAAATGAAGCTGATAAGCTGTTGTCCTGTTCGAACGAAACCTGCAATCGCGCAAATCCAAACATGTGCGTAAGCAGCGAGCAGAAATATGCACGGCGATGTGATTTTTGATACATATTTACTGACCACGGTACTTACACATGAACAGAGTTATGTGCTGCTAGTAACCATGAACACCAGCTATTTGTATATATCTTCATCTCGCGGAGTTATCTAATGGTTAAGAGTTCTTGCTAAAGCTAACCTAATGAATATGAAAGTTTTGTGTGATGTTGTGATGCGCATTTCAAAACTCATCGCGACGCATTTCACTGCAGTTGAGCGTATAACATTCGCTGTTTTTGTTCTCGGCCACGACTTGCTCTACAGGCAAGTAAGGGCTTTCTCGACCCTTAACTCTTATACTACCGCTAGGGACCTGTGCCCCTGCCAGGGGTTCGTTTTATTTTCCATTTGCGTTTATGAAAATTCAGAAAATCTTCACAACAGTTGAATTGATACTTCATTTTTTATCTTTCGCATTTCGGAATCTTTCTTTCAGAAATTTCCTTATCGGGCCCTGTAAAAGTGGAGCATTGGCTTCGTATCGGGATGACATCAGTTGTTACTCCCGTTCCGCTGACAAAGTAATGCTAGAAAAAATGATAGAGCCATGAGTAACAATTGACGTCTGCCTGCCATTCACTCCCCTTCCGGTTCAACGCACGGCGGATGAGGGGGAGCACGCAGCAAGAAGAAATTCGACTGCCCGGAGGCTTGCAGCGGAGTAAGAGTCGTTCTCGCGCTTGCCGCCGTGCCTCGAAAAGAAAGGGTGATCTCCATAAAAGAAAGCCGGGGGTAGAGAACGGCGAAATATGAGGCTGGGGGCGTCGGCGAGGTTCGCACTTCTGACGACCGCCATTTCATTTCGACCCAATCCACTCGATCAGGACCGCGTCCCGAACGAACTCCTGGGGGGCGTACTAAGACTTTACGTCGCACCGCCTGCGTTCTGTGTCAGTCGACGAGTTTTTCTTTTTCTTTGTTTTTGTTTAAAAGTAGCGGGAACAGTCGGGTCCTCAAGAGAATATCTCTGAACCAACTGCACAGGAGCACGTTTCGTTTTGACTTTAATGCTGAGGCTAGGCGAAACGTCGAAACTACTGAATGTTCTCTTCGTCGCGTTTCATTTCGGACTGCCTTAATAAAAAAAATTAGTGCCATTCACTGACGTCTCCCAGCAAAACACTGCACATCTGAAGACACTACACATCACCCTGATTATTGGGCCATTTTCTGGAAACGTTTTTAGTGCCGTGACGTGCAGAATGCATGATCAATTTTGACGCTTTCAGAAGCCTACAAATGCGCTCTTTTCTTCCTCCTAGTTAGTTTTGGCGAATCTTATGTACATGACATTTAACTGAATGCGGGATTCGTCATATGTAATTTGCCGTGGTGGCAGTCTCTTAAAACTGATACACTTTGCCAGTCAAGCTGCCTCGAGCAGCTTTTTGCCCAAGAGCTCCCTCCACGTATAAGGTAAAACAAAGAAATTGAATTTAATTTAATTGAATTGAATTATTCTGTCCGCAACCTCTCCCCTTCTGCCGAAGAAAGAAAATAAGATGTGGCCGGCAAACCTAAATTCATTATACCCCCGGTCTTGATTGGAATGGCGCTAATTTCACTCTTTTAACAGATTACGAACCGATCTTCGCATACGGTTGCGTTGTCCCACACGTATGCAAATAAACGACTTTGGTCGGGCAACCCTTCGTCTGCGCGAGAAGCGTTTGTCAAGATCGATGAAGATGGCATAGAGGATACAAAAGGCAACGCGAAAAGACGGTAGAAACAAAAAAGAAACAAGGAAACTCTGTCACCCGCTCTTCATGAATAATGCACGGCGGGAATAGCTCTTGCCGGAAATGCACACATTTCAGGCACGATCTGTGTATATTTGATGCCGATTTTCTTGTTTTCCCGCTAACTCGGAGAAGTGCTCACAAACCCTTAATAATGCGAAAAGCCTCAGAGGACCTGCTCTGTTCTCGGATTAAAGCTAAGCACGAAGCGTCGCGCCGGGACATTTCCGTCGGCTGAAGGTTGCGGCAAAGCATATGCACGAGCTGTTTTTTTCCCGCCCCACGTAACCGAGAAGTGGGATCCAATTGGATTACCCCTTCGCTAGGCGTTGCGAATCCACGGCACCCGCGTAGAAGGCGCCGCTGGAAGAAGCGTTGCCGGATCCTGATCAGTGCCACGCTGTGTTAGTGCTCAAGTTATCAGAGGAGTGTGTTTCATCTGTCGTGAATGAAGGACTCTCCTGCTGAAAGAATACTGCGCGTGAATATGTTTTGCGGAGAGCATTGCTTTTTGGACTCTTTTCCTAGCACCACTGTGCTTACAACGTCAGTTCCTCAAGCTTTTTGGGCTGCTTTAAGAAACTCCTTTTTGAAAGCTGACATTTGGCCAAAGGTTTTTTTGCAGTGCAGGGCCCGTATCAAAAACTGAGTACAATCTTTCTATATAATTACATCAGCCGAATACAAAAGAAATTTTCTTTGGCGGCCGCTCAATCAAATGGTAGAGTGCACGCCATAGATCCCATTTGTTACCGTGTTGCCGTTCTTTTTAAGGCAAAAATAAAGAACGTTCACAGGGAAGCTAAAGAAAGGATGAACAAAGCGCAATCTGGCTGCTGACCACGGCGAGTGTCTTCTAACAAGAAATTTGTTAAATTTGTTAAACCCCCACAAACCATAAACCATAAACCAGAGCGCAAAGTGATATATCAGTGATCCGCAATTCTGACAGAATAGCCTAGACGGTCAGCGGGGCGGCTTCCGAGGACACGCGACTGAATACGTTGGTATTATTCGCCGTGATCCTCACGCAGTGAGATCGGGCACCGCCTGTGAGACGTAAATTGGGGCCCTCTTATTACTCCCAGCAAGGAAACGGATGCCACCAAGAGTGAGGGGAATTTAACGCCGAGGCTCGAGTGTCCAAACTTACGTCACCGGAGCTGTCTCGGCAATCGCCTGTCGCAACGCGAAGTCCGGAGACCAGCTCTCCTTCTGCGGCTTCCGAGCCCAGTAGGGCAAATGCTTTGCCGGTCCTCGGCTGCGGCAGTGGAGGCATATACCTTATCATTTTGCACTTGAAGCTCCTTCGAAGAAAAGTAAAACGTTCTTCTCGGTCTTCCAAGCTATCCTTGCTTTCTCATCCCTTTCCTTTTCACCGGCTGTGGTTTTGCTTCGACGTAAAAGATATTTTCTTTCAGGCCTAATTTCTTCCACATGAAGCACCGCTCGATCATTGTTTCCACTACTATTGCATTGTAAGTAATAATTTACATAAGGAACCGGCCAAAATCAAGCGTCTAAATAGCACGACAAAACACCTATGTAGAGCAGGGGAGTTGCGGCTCTTTCTATCGACACGATAGCAACTCTGTGTAAGGCAGGAAATCGAGTTCCCTACAATTACGTTCAAGTGAAATTGATTATGCAAGGGAAGACCACTGCCTGATACCACTGGAAAAGACAAGTTTTTATTCTTTGACTTAAACTGGACTTAATTAAAAAGGTCGTCGCTTCATGACCATGCTCGGTCAGCGTCTGTGGCTTTTAAGACTGTCTCAGCAGTTTAGACTCAACGCATTCAATTCAGTGCGGCCTCCTACTATTTAGAAAGAAAGAGGCGAGCACCATTATCAAAATCAACGCGACAAAACCTCTTGGCGCTGTATAAATCACTGCGAAAGCGGACAAAGAATGCTTGAAGGTGGCACTGCAGGCATGAAAGTGTGCTTAAATATGAAAAAAAAATGCACCGACGATTGGAGTGCGTGTCTTAGTACCCGCTCGACCTTTTCTGCAGGTGACGCTCCTGTTGGAATAAAGTAAGCTGCGACGGAGATCTTCAGTAAAGTTAGAAGAAACGCTGAGATAAGCTTTCCAGCAGGTGATGTGGATGCTGTAAAATTTAGAAACAAGGACGCAGGCGAGAGGAATTGAGCACGTGTTCTGCTTGTCTTCGTCCTTATTTCTGAGCGCTACGCTATTCTTTTTTTTATTTCGTGGACTTGCCATGTCGCATAAGGTTGGGCTATCAATATACTGAAGGACTATTTTCATCGGCTACAAACTATACTATCAGCATTTTGAAGCGAAAAGATTCACAGCGCTAGTCAACACCGCGCTTCGCGCGAGCCGGCGTATGTCGGAGCACGAGTGACGTCACGCACGGCGCAGGAGGCCGCCGCCGACTCCGTCGCCTGTTCCCATCCGTTTGTTTCTCTCTCGCTCGCTCCCTAGATCCCTACTGCGCATGCGCCACTAGTAGCACCGAGCCACAGGTGTGCCGCTGCTGCGCAGCGCCGCGCGTTTCCTCAAAATCCAACTTTCAGTTTTCAGTTGTCTCTTTCCTCTTTCCCTGCGCTCCTTTATTCCTTCCTTTGCGACGCGGTTCGGGTGTCCACAGTGATATGGGAGACGGTTACTGTGCCATTTCCGTTCGTCAAAAACCAAAGAAAACAAGTGATCCGACGGCGCTCATAGAGTTCATTGACGTTGACAACTTTGCAAAGACCGTTCATTTTCACGAAAAGAAAGGCGCACAACCGGCTCCGTGGGTCAGAGGAGACCTCAATATCGCTTTCGCTTTGTATATCCTGGATTAGTTGAGCTAATCCACATTAATTGTTTCGTCCAGAAACCTGAGCAGGCTCCGGCTCATAGTGTTGTCCGTCAGCCACAGGCTGACAGTCCTCATCGCTAGTAACCTTTAGACCAACTTCTCTTAGTCGTCTTGTTCTTGAAGCTTTTTTTTTGGACACGTCTACCACAGGTGGCGAACACCCACGTCAATGGTGGTCGTCGAACAATTAGCACATGTGCTAGGCACTGTTTCTTCTTGGGAGCCCCAACGGCAAGTCACCGACGGGTTAAAAACCGCTCCAACCCTAATCCTTCTAAGTGACACCTCCTAAAACCTTGTTAAATTATGTGAGAGGGGGTAATTGCATGAGAGAATCAGGGCAGAAGCGGAGACGGAGATCAAAAAGGAGGCCAGTTCGATAGGCATTAGTGATTGGGGCTCAGCGTGTAAGCGCTTCTAAACTCCTCTCGTCAGCGTTCTCCGTACCTTCTCATCATGAATTTACCTGTTCGTGTTTCATTATTGTCTTGCCGAGAGCATGTATCTCTTGAGTGATGATTAGTGCCTTCCTAACTCTATTGAGTTGCCAGGTTGTCACAAAAAGAGTCCGCGTTAAAATGGGCTTCTCCTCTCCTATAGCACAAAGTTATTTATAGCTTCCACAGCATCACGAATAGCGTAGAAATCCACTGCAAGCGGTCCCGGGTGGTCAGAGAAATATTCACGATGTGTGATTAACTCAGTGTCAGTCGGGCTAGTAGTAGCTGTTCTACTCGTCCTTGTCTATGACCGACGCATCCGTTTAAGCGATACATGTTTCTGTACTTATACCTGGACTAAGGTTATTTGTCCTGACGGACCACCTCACCGAAAAAGCTACCCTGATCAATTTCTAGCATTGGCTCTTTCGCGAGTCTACAGCTGTCTACATAACTAAGCAAATAAACAAGAACAAGCAAGCAAGGAAACAAAGACGCAGGCCAAGGAAAACGCACAGTGCTGTCTCAAGCGAAATGCTGGTTACAGCACAATTAACGTTCCAGTTTTTAACGAGCGCAGGTCGAAGTGACAGATGCAAGAACTTCAAGAAATATGTGAAATCACTATTTTATGTCCGATCCGTCTTGGGTGGTCCGTGGAATTTGGAAGTAAAAAATACCGGATTTTTTCTCCTTTCTTTTTCTCGCTCCATAATTATTTCTTATCTTACATTATTCAAAATTTGTTAGTTTTTATTTTTTCATAATTTTATATTCTTGTTTATGTTTGTTTTTATTGCATTTTATTTTGCTATCTTTTTACTTTTTTATACTATCTAAGCCTTCTCACGCATTTACATCATTTTTCATCGAATCAGTCATACAAACAGTGCTGATAATAATTAGTTTTTGGGGACAGGAAATGGCGCAGTATCTGTCTCATATATCGTTAGAAACCTGAACCGCGCCTTAAGGGAAGAGATAAAGGAATGACTGAAAGAACTAAGGAAGAAAGAGGTGCCTGTAGTGGAGGGCTCCGGAATAATTTCGACCACATCGGGATCTTTAACGTGCGCTGACATCGCGCAGCACACGGGCGCCTTAGCGTTTTGCCTCCATCAAAACGCAGCCGTCGAGGTTGGGTTCGAGCTCGGGAACTCCGGATCAGTAGCCGAGCTCCGTAACCACTGATCCACCGTGGCGGTTACACTCCTAACACAATCAAACTTTTTCACATTTATCTCCACAAAATGACATAATCTAGGGCCGAAATTTGCGGACACTTTTTTCTGACACGAAATAACCATATAATGCTTTCGTGTTAGAAAATTTTGAATGCCTGCGGCACTGGACGAGAGGAACATCGCGTGCTGCAAAACGCTCTATTCGTTATTAGGAGGCAGTACTTAGACTTACGTCAGTTTGCCGTAGATATTAGTAGCTATCGCGGCGCTCACTTCAGGACTGCATTTTAAGCATTCATTTCTGTCACTTCTGTTTATTGGCACACATGCTAAGGGGGCGCCTCCTGAGTGAGTTTTTCATGCATTCGTTTCATTGAGGCCTGCGTATGGCCGTTTTGTATGGACTGCAGACCGAGAGAGGTTGCGTCTCCTTTGGTTTCGTATTATCTACACTCCAACACCTGACTTTAAATAAACCGGTTAACAGATTGCTTGATTCAGAAATAAGAGAGCAACTTTAATCGCAGACCATTACTCAGGGGCCAAATACGATGTGTTTTTCTTTGGTCATGTCTTGGTCGACAGTGCATTAGATGCTCAAAGGGAAAAAAAATCTGTGAAAGGTTGCTGATTCTGGTAATGAGAACGGTTCATTAGGCGGCGAACTCAAAAAAAAAATTCAGCAAGGAATATTTTAAACAAAAGAATCTCCCGACTGCCGCGGAGCTTTCAAATTGTTATTTGCCTTTAATTTCACAGAAGTAAAATTGGAACGTCAGTGTGGTGAAAAAGCTCTCGCGATGTCCAGACCCCGCTATTACCGACTGTCGGAATTTCCTGCAAAGCAAACGTTGTTGTATCGAGTAAGGACAAAACATTAAAAAAACTGGATGAAGTGCACTTTACCTCTTTCTAACTTACTGTGCTATGCTCTTTCTCTGAAGAATTTCTTCCGCTTTCAAATGAATGTCCAGGACCCTCAAAGTTCAGGGTCCATGTTTTGGGACATCTTAAGTCTCTTCGAGGCATTAGAAGAATTATCTGTTCCGCCTAAATGACCTCATTAATTGGCTTTCTTAACAACCTTCACTTTCATTGTTTTATCTTAAGCCAGCAAAGCTGGGGGGCTGAAGAAAGCAATAAACGAAATGGCTTGGAGGGTTTTCAATGCACCGGCTTTGGAAATCGTCTGTACTTGCGTTAACTTGGATTTTATACTCCACCGAACATCCCATTCATTATTTCTAGCGACTCGATCTTATGTCCTTCGATAAAATTGAAAAAGCTCATAAGGTTTCAACCTCCACGAACTAGCTTTAAATAAAAGGTTAATTAAGCTTTTTAGGATTTCGAGCAGCTTTAGTTTTGCATTTCAAATGGTGGTGGAGAGACACTTTATTATTGGCGGAGCCCTTATAGTTGAAAATTTCAGAGCTGCATTTCAAAGCGAATTCGTGACGCCAGATGGCATTTTCGAAGCTCGGAGTTTACAACTGAATATTGTTTAAAAACTACGGCCTCAGGACTACAAGGCAGTGAATGACGTTGCTTAAACCAAAGGCATATATTTAGTAAACGAGAATAATGTTTAAGCTGTTCTTCTTTGAATTTCTCATCTGCTACATTTCTGATATGGACATTTTGGAAACAACTATAAAAAAGAACCTTAGAGAAGCATAACCGCAGTAATTGTTCTCTAGTTGCTTTAAAAAGATTTGTTTTCGCCGAAGAAAACCACTGCCTTTAAATATTCAACCTGCTAAATTTAGAGCCTTAATATTATCTTATGTTCTTTAGATGTGCTGGACCCTATGAATGTCAAATTTCTGGCTCATTGTGCAGTATTTTATGACATATATACGTACCTTCAAAGCTGTTACGAGTATTGGTAGTGAAATGATCGAGCATATTTGTAATTATTTATTGCTGATCCTTTATTCTGCCTCTTTGTCATTACTGGCCCTGTTCATTCATTTTTCTAAACCAAACTAGAATAAAAATGACGGTGGATTGCCCAGCTTGGGTACAGCAGTTACGAGTCACGAGGATAGAAGGAGGTCAGAGCATGGCCAGATAGCGCAGTCGTTTAGGTGGATACAGGCAATTTGTTTTACCGCTGTCTTCTGAATCGCGGCAGCTTTATGTGTAAGCCACTGCTACAGGACTACCACAAGGCCACGACCACAGGTAGCACCATTCACAGAGCTGGTTTTTTTGCTTTCAGCTAGAACTGCTTTCCCTTCCTTCTTTCTACCTTGCTGTCTCCTTGCATGTCTAAAGCCGCGCAAGATCAGGCCTGACCCCCTCCGCTCTTTGTGAACAAGCGCCTTCAAACTGGATGTCCTCGGGGTTGCCAGCCTGCCTTCTTCGAGTGTTATTCTTTTTCCCACATGGCAAGCCCTCCGCTCTGTTGCACAAATTTCGCTCCAAAACGCATCCGAAATTCTGGCGTAATGCTCCTGTGTTCACAGCAGCACAGGTTTCTCAGCGCCATGCCTGCCTTTCCCGTTCTTTAGACGCCGACACCGCCGACCCTTACGTTCGTCTCCCTGCCGCCGAGCGAGAGAGAGAGAAATGCGTACACATCCGCAGCCAATGTCTGCAGAAAGAATACCATGAGTCTTTTCGGAGGCGTCATCACATCGGCGCGGATATAGTTATGATGAAGAAAAAGCGCCTCAGTGCACTCATAAGCGCCTCGGTTTTTCTCTCTTGAGCGGCTTGATTTGAAATATTGTCCATGTTCTCAGACCTCATTTATTTCATCTCTTTTTCCTTCATTTATTTCTCGGTGAAAGACGTGCTGTGGTGCTGTTTACCTGAGGCAGTGCCAAAGTGGACCGCTGTTCTGAAACAAGGCAGAGTTAGCTGCAGAAGGTTTTGGCAACATTGCCTAATAGAAGCTAAAAAGAAAAAGCGAATAAAGCGACCACTTTTTCTCGATTTGAGTGCTGTTCCAACGTTCTTTTCTGCATGACTAAAACTCAAATTGTTTCCACCTGTTCCTGAGGGACTGTAGCCTTCGAAGAAGACAGAGACGAAATGCGAGATCACGGGAGACAACGGTATATAATTTTTTCTGCAAGTGGCTTCACGTATAAAGAATGTACTTTTTTTAAGAATATTAGTAACAATTTTTCATAACTCCTGGAAAAAAAGATTCTAATCAGCGCATTTTGAGTGGTGTATCTCAGCAACTAACGAATAGCAAGATTCAAGAAGTGAAGTCATCCGCAGAATCAAAGCAGGGTGTAAGAAATGAAGGCTTGTTTCAGGGTGTATGTTATGAAAGAAAGACCCCTCCGTATCTGAAGCTTTAATTCTATAAAACAGGGATGAAGCCAGCAGTACTGCAGGGAACTAAAGCTGCGCCCCTAAAGAAGGCCAGTAATTAGTAGATATGCTGACGCGGAGGTGAACGCACATGTAGTGCGAAAAGAAATGAAAGGGTCAGAAACGACAACATGAAAAAGACTGTTAAAATCACGGTTGTTTGAAGAAAAATTCAAGAAGTATGACTGCGATAGTTTAGTCCTGCAGTGAGTAATGACGACAAATGAATTCTAAAGAGGCAATGAAGCTGAAAGTTTTTCGGAAGAGTTGTGTTGCTTATACGCCATAAAATGCAACACAACTGGGGCCATTAAGAGCCAAACACAGGGTTGAGTGTTTTGTTCTTGTGTTGTAATTTTTCTAAAGCTGAAAATTTTATAAGTTACAGTTTGTTTAAAAGGTTTACTTCCTTTGAAAAGTTTAAAGCGTGATTGTGCAGCAAGGGCATTTTTTACCCAGCAGTAAGCTCGGAGGAAATGTGCTGTGCTCCGTATAAAAGCGTATGAAATGCTTTTTTGCTTAATTTCTCAAATCTCCTGCGCGGGAGTAGTACGTGGTTGATTGTGTGCTCAGCTCCACATGCTTAGCATGTAGGGTTTTCTACTTCCAATAGTATAAAATTATGAGTAACGTGCGCATGGCCAATACGAAGGCGACATAAAATTACTCCGAGAAACGTTTTTGGTGACTTCCATTCTTTGATGATTAGCTTAACTATGTGCAGTTTGTTGTTTTTGTCATTATCTCATGAAGCCTGCTATCTAAGTCACCGTTTACTCTGTATAAGCTTCACGCAATATTTATGTCGTATATTTACTTCTTTCATTCTGACATTGCAAACGCGTTCCGCACAGGCTCTCGTTCCCGCCGTCTCAAAACTGGCTAGGCACCCAGCAGAACTTGACTATTTCTCCTTGTTTTTCTACTTTCATCATGTTTTTTCGTGTTTTTCTTCACTATATTTTCTGAAGCTGTAGCAATGGCGTCACTTCTACTGTAAAACTGATGCGCATCGAGGTTGCCTACCTATTTTTTCCTCCCATCTTTTTTTTTTTGTATAACCGCACTTCTAAACAAAAGTTATGTTTTGGAGCCATCCTGTGTAAATATCTGTGTAATTTTTGTATTTTTCTGTACTGCGAAAAACGCCTGTAGCATATATTCCTGTGTGGTTTGCTTTTTTTCAGTATGTGTCAACATAAAGTTGCATATACAAAAGGAAGGGTGTTCCAAGTTGGAAGTGGATCGGGACTTCGGGCAATATCAGACAGTGTGTTCTGGATATCCAGCTGTTGGAATTTTTTTTTTCAAAACGGAGGAGGAGGAGCCTGATTGCTTGGGGTTTGTTGTTGAACACTTTCTTGGATGGGCACTTCATAACGATGGGGGACCAGAGATGTTTTTGGTAGTGAACTGTTTTTGAGACCTATGTACATGCCAGTATGGCTCCTTTATCTGCAAGGTGTGGCTCATTGCATTCTACGTTGAGACTGTTTATAAGTGATGTCTTGTACGCCCCAAACTGTAAGGCGCATACCTCAGGTTTGTACTGGATCAAAACTCTTTACATAGGGCGGACTACCAGAACCACAGAACAGGCCCTGAGGACAAACTAGAAAGAGATGGCAAGAGGTGGTGGAGGAGAGTGTGCGAGTGACGAAGCTCAGCGGCGAGACAGCGTTAACGATAGGTTGAAATGAAGAGAGCTTATCAGAAACAACAACGCCGTTTAAAAGGCAGAGTAGCCTTTTTGACGATATCAGTCCAGTGTTGCTGTTTCTTCCGGAGCGTATCTGTAGTCTGCGGTAAGAATTCTCTTTATGAAGATTACACACTGAAGCGCTTCCTATATTAATCGTTTGGGGCCCGCGGATGGCCTGAATCTAACATTTTTATAGCTATCCACAGCCCTCCCGTCTAAGGAATAGACAAAACACTTCAAGCACTCTTTATCCAGGCGAGGATAACGCATCGTTGTTGTACCCTCGGAAGAAAGAATAAAAGCGTGTTCGCTCAATATCCAAGGATAAAACTCGAATTTCCTTTTATTCTTAGCCTGCCATCACCTCTCTAAATCCGTGTTCTCGCTTCGATCGAAATTTCTCGCTGATTTTCTGTTTCTTTGCGTTAAGATCTGCCCCTTCTTACGTATTTCACACGTACGCCCCTATCTGCGCTGTCCTTATCCTGTCGACGCCTAACGGCCGTCTTCCTGCCCCGGCTTCCCGCCCATTACTATCCGCTCAATCCATGCGTGGTCCCCGCGAGCCCTGGATTGTACTCCCATATATATATATATATATATATATATATATATATCTTGGCTGGGGGGGTTATAAGCCGAGACAACCCTCCACTCAGCCGTATTTCTGCTGCAGTTTTTTTTCTTGTTTCATCTACGAAGGCTTTTTTAAAGATGTCCAAGCTACGCTCGATCTCCAATCTAGGATCGATCCCGATCACCCTCTGGCGGACCGCGGGCTTCTCCCGGGGAGCTTGCCGCATGGAAAGACGGGTGAGGAGTGGCATTTCCAATATACACGCCGACTGGTGCTTGTGTGTTCCCGCAACTCATTCTACTGCAGCACTGCTGGTTTTTCCAAGGTTACTGCGCCAAGCGAATGCACAAGATAGCGAGAAAAACTTGCGGGTCTTTTTTCCTTTTTCCTGGAAAAAGTCGATCCGCACATGATTTTTTTTTGCTTTCAGATTTTAGCAGCCTCCCCGCTTCGTGCATCACTTAACTGTGGTTACAATTTCCATGGCCTTTTCCGGCTGACCCAGCGGAGGCCACCGCCACGTTCAAACTCCCAGTATCATCCTGTGCGTATACCCTCTGGTTGGTCCCGTCCGACAGCACAAGCTGGGTATTTGGACAATATAAACGGTTTCGTTCATTGCGATGCTTAGGTTGTTCCTGTTTAATCTTCCATACTACCTCGCCCTCACAATGAGCGCTCATACAGCTGGTGCGCTGGTCGGCCAAGGCCACTGGTGTTCCGTAGGGAGGACTCCAACCCCCAAATCAGTCAACACTTTGTTTTTGGGGTCAACAAATGTTTTATCTCCTCCTCGCCTTATTTTTTCATGGCGCTTTGGTTTGCAGCAGTTCGTTTTCAGAAACCCTTTTCTGTAAATCTCAGCTTCCGTGAAGAGTCCATGGTAGAGAGAGGCAAGGTGGATGGTGCCTTGATACACACAAAGTGAACAAGAGAGGGGAAAGCCTCAGGGTGCTTGCCGACGTTTCGACAGGAGGACTTGTCTTCGTGTTGGCAAAGCGTTCATCTTTGGCAAGGTTTAAAAAGGGCCTTCATTCAAAGGAGGAAGGCCCGGTGAGAGGGGAAGAAGGGCGCGAAGTGGGAAGGGTGAAGAGGACAGATGTAGAGCTCGGGCTATCTTTCGTTCCTCCGTGCTCAGTTTAGTTCGTTCACTCAATCGTCGTGCGTTCGCTCTCTCTTTGATGTATTTGTTCATGCATTCACACGCTCGCTCTTTCTTTTTTCCTTTCTTTCGTGCATCCTTGTGCACGTCCTTTCGTTTTTTGTGCGTAAAAAGCACGTGCTTGAAGCATAAATTTTTCTTCTGGCTCTAGGGCCCAGTGTAAAGAGGCCAAGATTTTCTCTCTGTAGGGATGAGAGAAAGCCTGATGGAACGGCACTAATAGAAGACATTTTTTTGCCTTTTATCATTCAAAGTGCTTGGCAATCTGTCTGGGAAAATTATGCTCGCATTTCGCCCGCACAAGCCAGTCTGGTATAATTCGATGTTGACCGCACGCATTAGTGAAACTATATATCTTTCGTCTGATGATCACCTAGGGTCAGTCCGGAGAGACGGCTTCTGGACTTATGTTAATAAGCTAATCGTGCACTTCGTATATTTATATTAGAAGCCTGTTTCATCGCTGCAACTTGTGCAGCTACGGGTACATGCAGCGCCACCTGTCATATAGTAGACGAACACGTCGATCTGCGCCGAGTTGGATTGGGAGCAGCGTGGCATGTTGAAAAGAGTCCGAATTTCAGTAGGGGTACGAACAAAACTAGCGCCGAAAGTGTCCTTGTTTAAGCGGTATAACTTAATGACCCTGCTCGTAGGCAGCCGAAGGATACAACGCACTGGGCAGTAAGCTCAAGCGTAGGAGGCCAACTAAAGGAAGCAACCATTTTTCGGCCTTGAGACAGACGAAAATGCTTCTTTCAAGCTTTTCACGCTACTTTCGTTTCGTGAAAGAATATGATCTCGATGCCTTGGTTGCCGTTACCGCTCCATGAATAATTCTACGTTTGTCACGGAGCTGCGAAGCCAGCACGGATGCAAAGGTAATGACACGCAAAAGAGTACTGTGAAAAACTGTTCATTGGGCAACACATAGTGTGCCAACCGAAAGGACACGGTGACGGTGATAGAATCAATAATATTTGGCGGCCGCTTTACACTGCTCTCAATTTATAGGTCACGCTGAATTTTCAATCATATGGTGTCTGAAACATCGATACCAATCTCAAACGCTGCAAAAGTCTTGCGCGATTACAGTCATTCAAGCGAATTCTGATCGCTTCTCGCGTAGAACTCAAAGTGATAAGGCCGCATGCAGACAGCCAGAAATAAAGAACGTAGCCTAGGAACACAGAAAACAAAGTTTGGTGCCAATGTAGTCAGCGTATTCTTATTCCTCTAAAAAAAGCACACACATGAACAAAAAAGCCCTGAGCTTGAAAACCCTAATGTAGAGGTAGCATGTTTCGTTTTAGAGGCGAGATGCATAGTGGGCAGGCAGCTCCACAATTAGGCTGTGTAGTTGTTTCGCAGTCGACATATGCCATCAAATTACAGACCGTAACTTTTCGTAAGAACGGCTTAATCGGAAATAGCGCATGAATTTATCTGCTACGCCTGCAAGCTCCTTCTTTTACCAGAATTGAGAGGCTAATTTCCATGATTAACTGCGCGTGCCGCTCACTTTACCAGCTTAAACTGGTCTCGAGTCGGTGATTGCACTACTTATGCAAGTGCCCCCAATCACGGTCGACCTCTTGCAGACAGCGCCTTAGAGGCAGCCGTCCGGCCCTGAAAGAAGCGGAACGCAGGCTGTCCTAAAATTAGGCTAATTTAAATGCAAATTACATATTTACGAGACGCGTGCTACCGAGCGTAATTTATCCAGCTGATACACAGAGACGAACGTACGGCAACCAAACGACTCCTGGACTTGCAGCCTTAAACCTTTGCCCTAAAATGTGCACCAGATGCATTTGTTCGCATTGCACGAGTATTCCCAACATAATGTAGTATCAACGCGATTTCTGCTCTCCAACCAGCGTGCATGTAGACACAATAGGCGCACATGCGCTAAGGCGGCCTTGTAAAGACCCTGAAAACATCGACTTTCATAATGCATAATGCTGATATTGAAAGTCGGTCGTCGAGAAGTCCCAAAAACTCACAGGACGGTTACGACTGTGCAACGAGAGATTCAGCGATAGCTGTTTAGGCGTTTAGTTATGGGTCTATAGTCCTGGCGCACTGGTGTAATGGTCAAGTGATGCACCCCTGCACTGGCAGGCGGCTGTTCCAAACAGAGCCACCCGCAGGCTTAAGCGATCACAGGTTGACCGTGACATAAGGCCAGGTGACACTAACGTCACGTGACGTTAACGCACCCACCCGGTGAGAAAGCCAGGGTCGGGCGTTTAACAGCTATCGCTGTAAAAGAAAGAAATACTAGGTGTTGTGTGAGGCATCGTGCGCTGTAGCTCAAGGTGCATGGCCGCGGAAGTTCGGGGGCCCTTCATGAGTGGTCGCACAAATGGTCACGAACTGAGCGTTATTTTGATTTCTAAGAAACTATAGGTGATGCAGTTGGGAAATTTGTCGCGAGAGTTATGCGGCACGGAGCGCATGGAAGTGTTTTAAGTGGCGTTTACACGCGGTGAATGCTGTCCACATGATCCTTAATACATTCATTTTATGTTTGCTCAACTATACATGGCGATCTTCAGTAACTGCCGTATGCGTCCTTCCTAATTCAGTGCCTGTCGTGGGGCTTCCGCTAACAAACTTCAAAAATCTCTGGCACTCGCAGTTTGCGGATGAAATTTTCACACAGCGACGGTTCATTGTCAGAGTGGACGCCAAGATATTCAGTGTAAACAAAATGAATAGTACTCACTTCAAAACGGCGTTATGAGCGGGAAGAGGGGAATCGAGGGTAAAGAAAAGTTTTCGCACTGTACATTGAGATTTCAGCGCAAAAGACCCGCGGCGAGCATTCAGAAAAGTTTTTGAGTTTTGAATCACGAAGCCAAAGCATGGCTAAAAATTGCATTGAGAGGAACATAGAGAACTGTATCTCTTGTACAACTGTACTTCTGAACTGTATTTCTTGTACAAGCGCTCGTCTGTCGTCTTGTGTGTTGCTTCTCGGTCTGTCTAAGTTTGCGCTAACTTCTTCCACATCATGCAAAGCCAACTTGCCCGACAACACGCTCTTCTGAACTGTATTTCTTGTACAAGCGCTCGTCTGTCGTCTTGTGTGTTTCTTCTCGGTCTCTGTCTAAGTTTGGGCTAACTTCTTCCATAGAGAGGAATGATGCCACTTTCACTACGGTATAAGATATTCCCTCTGCGGTGCATGCGTGTGGCGTTCATTACGGTTTCATTCCAACGTGACACGCGGAGATGTATAGACATGACTGCACACAACCAGGCAGAGCTGCCATCTGCCGTCAAGCTCGCCACCGCACTCGGTCATGTCAAGTGGTCTCATGGCGTCACACGCCCCGTCGACAAATCAGCGTTCGGCATTTGCACGTCACCCTGTAACGTCATCACTGTCTCAACCAATAAGCCACTTTTATGACTACCCACGGCAGACTTTTTCTGTGATGAGGCTTCTAATGCTACCGAGTTAAAACAGGTGCCATCACAAAATTAGCTTGCAGCCGGGCTATCGAATGAGCCTATCTGTTGTACCAGGCTGTCCTTGCTCCTGTCTAGCTCATGGTAACCTTCATGCCACAGGTACAGGTGCCATCGCACCAAGGCATTCGTCGGTTGCACCCAAAATTGTGCTCTTAACTTTGATTTTTTTTGCGTTCTTTATTTCACTGATCCAGCACTAAGGCCCACACTCATTGGCTTTGCCACTACCTGTTTGGGCCGAAGGTTGCTCGGGAAGAGTAGCTTGGGTCTCACAACTGCTGCCACCGCGGGGCAGTGGCGCATTGCGTAGCCGCTGCGCCACTGGCCCATATGTAATATGAAGACTCACAGCGATATCTGACCGTAAATTAGAGATCATGTGGGCATCAGCCCATTAGCGCTATCGCTTCATCCATTAGTGCGGAGCTTAAGTGTCCCCTCCAGTATTAGTGCGCATGCGCTAGGGCCCAACCCAACGATTTCGCCGATCCTTGACTGAAGACTGGCTGACCTTGAAAACCGAGCCTCGAAGCAAAACACAAACCTAAGTGAAAACCGAAGTTCTAGAGCAGACTAATTCGCGTATGCTTTAAGCACGCCAAATCTTCAACAATTTTTTGTCTCACTGTGCTGTCTAAGAATTGTACGAGGACATAAGATTGTATGACTAAAAAAGCCGTACCAGAACCGAAATTTTCCAACTAACCAAGTCGTTTTAGAGCCGTCTGACACTTTATTTTCTTCGGTGTTCTTCACAGAAATCAGCCTGTAATCGGACTCTGCATACGGACAGCAAATCACCAGGACCTAAGGACCTATCTGTGATACTGGGCAAAGGATTTCAGGTTTCTTTTGAGGGTTTCTTTCTGCTACTACTTGGCGCTTTTGATTTCGAAGTCCCGCGCTGATTTTACGATCAGAACGTGTTGTCCTAGAAATTAGTAACACTGTTTGATGCACTGAAAGGGTTTATGTAAAAGTGCATAGTAGGCCAGTTGCAGCCGTTGTAGATTTTGAAAGACTGTATTAAATTATCAGTTAGCATAGATGAAATTGCTCATGCATAGAAAATTAGCTTAACTGCTTTACAAAGGAGCATATGAATGATACTTCACAGTCGCTGTTTCGAACTTGTGAATGAATAAGCGCTTTTGGCAGCCGGAACCTGCCTCAACAATCACAAGCTCATTTAGCACAGTGAATACCGAATACGAAGAGGGGAAAAAATAAACATTATCGCTTATGTGTAAAGGTTTCTTCCCATGTGCTGCAGGACACGCTCCTGCGTGATCAGTCGTGAAAGCGAATTGATTGTGTTCTTTCTGAGAAATCCAATTTGCTCCCTCTTCAGGCCTCCGCTGGAGGTCGATCGCCATCCGAGACAACGACACGTGTCCGCCTCGTCAGCACATCAGGTGCATTAGCGCCATTAGGGAGTCACTAGGAGGCGTAGTCGACCTCTCACGTCACGGCTGGCGTTCGCCAGCTGTCTCAGGAGTCAATCGATGTTCCGGGAAGGGAAGAGTGCGATGTCTGTTATCGAAGCAGCGCAGAATAGCAAAGTCAGCGAGGCTGTCCGGAGTTGCCCACTGCGTTGTCGGTAATTTTTTTTTCGTTTGTTGCCTCCTTGTCTTTGTCGGCAGTTGTGTGCGTGGCAAGATTAATGACTGCCCTCTGAGCCGACAGCTGACAAAACAGGTTGCTCTGCCACGTTTATTTCCTATCACCCGCTGCCAGCGATTCACATAAAACAAATTATATGGTTTTCAGCTCAGAAAAAAGTGAGCTGAGAGTTTCTAGGCTTCTCGTGCTTTACTGACAGGATTTTCCGGCTCTCTTTTAGGTTCGTGCTCTGCCTTTCTTATTTATTTAACCGCCTTCTGTGGTCGGGGTGCTAATTTCACTCATCAAAAATTTACGACCACCCGCCTCATCAGTCTCCTTGTGAGGTACAAAATGACCGCAAAATATCGTTAGCGACATAAAAGAACAGACGAGTTCACACAGCACTGTACCAGTCTTGCTTGGATAGCTACCTATAATCAGTACCTCACTTTACTGCATCCGACAAGTAGAACTTAAAGCCTAGTTCATTCGCACGTGAGTTGTTTTGTTCGCCTGTAAGTACAAAAAATTTTCTTTTTATTGAACGTTCACAGCAAGTCTAATGCTTATTTTATTTTCGTTCATCTCAGTTTTTTCTTGCTATATCGTCTTTACGCACCTCATTCGTGTTGAGGGAACACCTGTAAAGCTTTCTTCACCTTTGCTGCATCGCTCCTGCAGAAAAGCCTAATTAGGTGACTTTCCAAGGACGTGCACGAACAGGCGCCCGGCGAGCCTTGTAATGAAGTGACGTCCATCAAAGTAGAAATTCATCAGAGAAGACGGCAATCATATCTAAAAAATTGAAGCTGGCCTATCTTTGCTCATTTTTTTAACTGCAAGGATACTGGCAATACATAATCATGTTTTCTTTTTTTTTCGCAGATGCTCGCTGGCCACATGGAAGCACGGTTGTTACTTCTAGCCATTTCTGCGTGTGCCGAATGAAGGCGATTGTGACAATGGCCGTTAGGTTAAAACGAAAAATGGTTGATATAGTTTTGATCTTCCCGTTAACTCCGCACCTGCCGCATTAACTCCCTGCACAAGCGTCTGAAAATGATTATTCAGACTTCTGACGGTTACTACAGGTCAGGAGTTGTTGCTTTGAAATATACTTTCGGGGAATTCAAACACTCCATGCCTGATGTGCAGTGCTGTGTTTCTCTCATCGGTTTCTGCATAGCACTCTCTGTATTGATCCTTAAAAAAGTGGTGCTGGTACTGGCATCCATGCACATTTTTTGTAGCACTTATTTTCTTCTCGTTTAAAATAGGACTGGAGTCCAAAACGGATTGGTGTCGCTGTTTCTGCCTCAGGTCTAATGAGGGGATCAATTAAAGAACGGTTTCGTCTGAAACTAATCAGGAAGGCAAATCAGCGAGAAGAGCGGAGCTGTGCACGCAGGCCTCAATACGTGGATTCAGTGGCATTTAGCCAGGTAAGCTGTTCCTTCAACCGCTAACAAATGTGGGCGACATCTCTGCCTATATAAAGCGTTGACTAGCTGCCCAGTTTGGGCTCTTACTGACGAACGTGATTCCCGTTAAGTCCGCTCCTTTATTCTTCAGTGAAGTGTAAATGCAAGGGGTTTGAATCACGACCAATCCCGCACTGTGAGCGCATGTGCAAAGCAAGAACCGGGGATTTCTTCGATTTCCGCATTTTCTCTAACCTTGAAATCCGACTCGTGAGGCCAGTGAACCACGGTTTCATTGGCTGCGCCAAAGACGCGCACTCGAGGCAGACTAAATGTATAAAATGAAGACCTTTTCAGCGCCTTTAACTTAAACAGAGCTTTTATATTAATTTGTAGATGGCGCTACATGTAAGTTTACATCACTGCTAGTTATAAGCGAACTTATAGCCAAAGCTGGCTGGAGATCATTTTTTATTTAGTTTCGCCTTAAGATATGTTTACGTCGTGCTTTGATTCTTTTTTTGCGTATTTTCTGGTAACTCTAGTAGCGACAGTGAACTCTAAGTTAACCAAGCCAATCTTACTTTTTCAGGTGACAAATGAAACAGGCGCTAAGGTGAAAGCTTTAGACGAAAGAGCTATTTGCTGGATATAAAGGACTTTTTTATTTAGAGGCAAGAAAGTTCTGAACTCACCAACCACCACTGCATGCCGATCAAAGATCAGAGACAGCTGACGTCTTCTACTTCTGGGTACTCTGTTGGGGTGAGGGAGGGGCGGGGGAGAAGAGGCATGCAAAAATTGTGAGTTTAGAAGCTCTCACACTTATGCGAAATTTAGAGCCACACATATTTATTTACTACACCCCCTCTTTTCTCTGACTCATCCACTTCGATTCTGTTTTGGTTTCTGAAGAAATGCAACTATGTATACCTGGTATCTCCCAACACTGTTTCTTGGGCTTTCTTGGGAGCTTTGTTGAGTATACATAAGACTACAATCTGCGAAATAAAAATGCAGAAGAAAATACGTTTTTCAGCAAGGAAATAGCCGTTTGGTATTCAGTGTAGAAGGTTTTTTTTTTTTGGCTCCATATATAGACACCACATACATTCTAGCAGTTCGCAACATATCTAAATCCTCCTGTCGGTTACAAAAAGTCTGAAGTGTATTTCGACTAGCACAACGCTGCTGGCACAAGCGCCGCTTCCAGCCAGAATTAGTCCTAGTTCCAGGCCACTTTCAATTGCAACTCACACTTCTGTTCTGTAGCACAACACGCTTTGGTCTGTTCCTCAATATTTTTAGTGCCGACAACTTGTTTCGCCACACTGCCTACCCGCGCGAGGGAACACCGCACATGAAATTTCTATGATGTACTTTTGGCTTTAATAATATTTTTTCATTTAGTTAGTTTATTTTTTCGTGCAATTTGAGGCACTCATACGTAAGCTCAACTCAGAGAGCCCTGGGTTGAACAATTTAATAAGCTGACCTTAGAGAAGTCACAACTTGGGGAGTGATCAATGGTGCCAGCGGGAAATGCCCAACAATGGCTGGTCATTTTCCTCAAGATGAGGGCGTTATTCAAAGAAAATGGGGAGAGCCATCCAGATTCTACGCCCATTCTTGGAACACTCGTTGGCAGTGATTCGAAGAATGAAATTGCGAGCCATGAGAATAGTGGTTAAGGACACAGCTCAGAGGTCGAAGTAGCTTCAGGGCTTGGTGCAAGTTTTGAGTATATTTATGTAGCTGTGCAACGTTTTTTTATCAGAACAAGGCTGCGATTTATCCCATTTCTCTAGCTTTCAAAAACGCCTTTCCAGATAACGTTGTTCATGTTTGTGGTCTTGAATAAGACCACTACGTTTCTCCACTGCTTGTTTTCGCGTACTTGTCACTCATTGCTTGAGCCCTGATGTAGTGAAGTTTTTTTTTTCTTGAAAGAGCCGAAGAGAGGGGGGAAGGGGGGTGCACTAGTTGCATGCTCTTTATTTATTTGCTGCGCAGCTGATTTTGTTTTTGTTTTTTGGTGGGGGCAAGAGAGCTGCACTAATTGCATGCACTTTGTTTATTTGCTGCTCTTTACACTTTGCATCAAGGCTACGCTTGCTTTTGCTACGGAGTCAGGTCATTGACGGCATCATCCTAAGCTAATTAGCTTAGCGGCTTCTAAGGAGAACAAAAAATCAGCAACGAATTTCATAGAATTCGTTTTCAGACATCCGTTACTCAAGGTGCCCGTCGTGTCCATTCTTTCTGGGCAGTTTACTGAGACGCTAGAATTTCACGCTAACCGGCCCTTCCATCACTGAGGGTGTCCCCAGACACACGTGAATCGGTTTCGAATGTATTCAGGGAACTCCCAACGCCAAGAGGGATATTCACGCCGGAAAAATTAGGGCCTGACCTCGCACCATGTCGCCGTAACTGCAGGTTGGTTCTCGAAAACAGTGCGTCACTGTAAAAGCTAGAACAGACCTCTCCTTAACTCTCACCGATTACACACTTTCGCGAGTGGCCGGCCTCCTAGAAGTTGGGCAACTTATAGGCGCAAATGTAAGTGGAACGCGCTAGCGAGTCACGAACAGATGCCGCACTTGAAAGCATTGCCGCCTTCTCTACCGAGATTGACTGGCGCTACGCTTAGTATTCAATACTACGTTGTTACAGCGCGATAAAATCGAGTGGAGCTCTTCGAGTGGCAAGAATCATCAACTCGCGTTGTCTGAAATATCATTAGCCGTCACCGTCGCAGGGTTGGCGTCTGGAACAAGCAAATGGAAGGCTGCTTTGCTACACGTGCAAATGACACGCGTGGCCAGTTGCCGGTTCTCACTTCTAAACAAAGCGCCGACGATCAGGCTCTTTTCATCGAAACTGAAACAAAGGTGGCAGTCGCGAACAGCTTTTTTTTCTATTGAAAGCTGTGCCTGCAACCGTCGCTTTCAGTGTGTTTGGGATACCGAAAGATTCGGGTTATGGACGAGGGGAATTCTCGACTTTTAAATGGCAAATGAGTTGTCTACAATTCAGTAGATTAGATAAACTCAAATGAATACCCGCAGCTGATCACCCATGAAATGTATAAAAGCGTCATCGCCTTTGAAACCACCGCAGCGTCAGCACTGTCGAGGTAAAATTATTGAGAAAGCCCACCGCGAATATAAGAGCATCACGCGCACATGCGCTTTACGTTTTGTATCGTAGCACCACGAGTAAACCCGTAATTCTTACAGGGCTCACAGCATAGCCACGAGCCTTCTTGAACGGGGCGAAGTTTTTGCCATCAGCGTGCGGCATCACGTCCGGAATAGCCAATAGGTAAGCGGCTGGGGATACTCCCTCCTATACATGGACGCCATCACGCTCCCCGGCAGTCATTAGGCCGCATCGACTTCTGCTGCGCTGGTGAAGGATGGCGGCTTGGAATCCGCTGACTGTGCAGCTGACGTCGAATGATCCCCTGTGCGGTTCCTCTAGGGAAGAATGGTGACACGTGTTTGGTTTTGTTGTTCTCTCAATGACAACAAAGCCACGAACACACGAGAAAAAAATCAGTGTGGAATTTTCGACTCCTAAAAAAAGCAAAAAACGTTAAGCTCTTTTTTTCTCATACGAATTATATTTCGAACCAAGCTTTATTTCTTAGAGTCGTACGCTGTTCTCCTCTTTTTCATAGGAGCACGTACGCTTCCCATCTTCAGCTCTCGTTCCAGCGACTGTGTAACTTTCTGGTGGGCTCAGTTATTAGAAAGCTAGTAACGGACATGGACACGCAGACACTAGAAAAAGAAAAAAAAACATTTTCGCTCCCCAAGCTTAGGCAGTAGCAAGCCATAAGTATAGAATCATTTTTTTTCCCTGAGGCAAGATAGGCTGTTAGCCGATTAGAGGCATCTGCCTGTTCTTATTTTGTTTTAGTTTTTCATTTGCATAACAAACAGTTGTGAGAAATGTTTTTTTTTCCTGACCTCTATATGTCGAGTCTGCTATTCATGTTTCTTAAACCCAGCCAACTAGAAACTGGCAAGGTCGCATGAATGAGAGCTGAAGAGGGGAAAGGTGCGTGCTCTTACGGAAAAGAGAAAGAGGATTTACACTCACAGCAATTGTCCAGCAAACGTGCCCAGAGTCCAGAGAGAAACTAGAGACAATAGTAAGTAAAAATATTAAAAGCAATGCACTGGGTTTTGAAGCTATGCTGCTCCTGCGTACTGCAAGTACCCAAAGTCTCGCCGAGAGAACCACGCAGACTCCTACTTGCACCATGATCATCATCATCATCACCATCATCATCATCATCATCATCATGAGTCCAACTACGCCCACTACAGAGCAAATGCCTCTCCCATGTCTCCCCAATTAACCCTCTCCTTTGCCAGCCGCGCAGACCGTATCCCCGCAAACTTCTTAATCTCATCCGCCCATCTAACTTTCTGCCGCCGCCTGCTACGCTTGCCTTCTCTCGGAATCCACTCCGTTACCCTTAAGGACCAGCGGTTATCTTGCCTTCGCATTACATGCCCTGCCCCAACTCATTTCTTCCTCTTGAGGATGTCATTAACACGCGTTTGTTTCCTCACCCACCCTGCCGGCTTCCGGTCTCTTAACGCTGCACCTAACATTTTTTGTTTCTATAGCTGGCTACGTTGTCAACTTAAGCTGAACCTTTTCCGTTTGCCTCCACGTTTCTTCCCCATAAGTGGGTACCGGTAATATAAAGTTGTGGTACACTTTTCTCTTGAGGGATATTGGTAAACTGCCATTCATGATCTGAGAGAACCTGCCATATGCGCTCCACCCCATTCTTATGCTTCTAGTTATCTCCCTCTCATGATCCGGACCAGGTGTCACTACCTGCCCTAAGCAGACGTATTCCTTTACCACTTTCAGCACCTTGCTGCCAATTGTGAACTGCTGTTCCTTGCTAGACTATAGAGCATTAATTTGGTTTTCTGCATGTGAATTTTTAGACCTACCGTTCTGTTCTGCCTATCTAACTCATTGATCGTGTTTTGCAGCTCATCTCCTGGGGGACTTAGCAAGGCAACGTCATCAGCATATCGCAAATTACTTAAACATTATAAATTTCCTCTTACTCCAACTGTTCCCAAACCAGGCCTCGGAACACCTCCTGTAAACAGGCAGTGAATAGCATTGGCGAGATCGTGTCTCCTTGCCTGACGCCCTTCCTTATTGGAATTTTATTGCTGACTTTGTGGAGGACTGTGGTAGCTGCGCAGTCATTAGAGACATCTTCCAGTATTTTCACATAAGACTCTACTGCGCCCTGATTGCAAACAATACTAAAACTTCGCTTTCATGCTGCTGTTCGTGTCAATCCAATAAAGGCGGGAAACTTTCTCCAAGGGTCCGGGTTCCAGAGTAAAAGTTTGTGCTTTCAGTCTAAAATCAATCAATCAGTGTAATCTGTGTATGACAAATGACAGCGCGTGATACGTGGTAACGAGTAGGGATGACGGTGCCCGCTATACTAAATGCCACCTTATGACAGAACGCGAGCGTGGCGAGGCGTTCTATTCAGATAGGTGCCTACGGGACTTACCATAAAATGAAAGGAATAAAACCTTCATTAATTGCGTCACCGTTATAACGGCCCCGCTAGCAATAAAAACCCAGCGGCCGTCTGCAGGTGCACATCCTTCATGAAATCAAAAAAATCTTACTCTATATTGACAGCCTCAAGTGGGATATGAACCCGTGGTGGCGCGTGCTGATCAGATTCGCTTGTCATTGATTTAGACCACATGGCGACCACCGCAGCCTTTCGCCAAAGTGTTTAACTGCCAGCCTGTCGCACTGTGCTATAAAATCGTCTTCATAAACTTCCATTCGTACGTGATATAGTCCGGACGCAAGAGAAAGCGAGAACTTCCACGTGCCAGCCCAAGTTCGAACGCGTGGAACAAAGTGGAGAAATGGTCTATGTGATTATAAATACTTTGACGACGCAACAAGCACACTTTCTTCCTCCATGCTTGAGTGCCAGCCTCTGGCTCTGTGGCATTAGTTTCGGCAGCAGCGCACAATTTGCGAATACGGAAGCCAGAACTTTTCACCTGAGAAAAAAAATTCACATGATGTTTTTCTCCCCCGCGAACCAATCAACGTTTCAAAACATCATCTGGCATAACTAATACATCCTCTTTAATTCTCTGGCGGTTAAACCTAATAGACGTATGAGCAAAGTGGAAGGTTTGAAGAAAACAAGCAGGAAGTTGAGCTGGGGAAAATCATTTGAGCAAACCGGAAAGAAGATACCAGCAATATCTCGGCAAACATTCACAATGACAAAGTCTGTGGCCCAAAAGAACCCACTCTGGAAACCGCAAACTCTGAGCAGGCTCCGGAAATATCGATCAGGGCGGCAAAGACTTAATTAGCGAATACAGTAGGGCCTTTGTTTAAAGCTCCGTCCAGGAACACTTCCTGCTCGGCGACGCGCGCATGGGAAAAAGAACCTGAAGGCAAATTGCGGGTGGGGCGCTCGCTGTTCGCAAGACGCGCACGCGTTCATCGAGACTCGTGGGTGTCCCATTTCAATAACTGCATTACGGCATTAGAGACGCGGGGTTTGTTTCGACGCCGCACAATGGAAAGCTCCCCGGCAGCCGGGAAGAAAAAAAAACACTACATGGACGCAACATCTCCTTGGTCTATACTAATTAGGGGTCTGGAGCTGCCGGCATTATCCACGAGGAGACAGTGGCAGCTGAGGTTCGGAGCCGCACAGCCATATCTGTGAGCGGTTGTTCACGACGCATCGATCTCCACCGCAGTGGTTGCAGGACACATACTACTTGAATTTACTGCGTTTTTATCGGCGTGCAATATTGCGTCACGAAGAGGGTTCAGCTCAAGTTAAGGGCAACGCAGCGAGTTATGGAAAAAAAAAGATGGATGCAGCATTATGACACTGGAAGCGGGCAGAGTGGGTGAGAGAACAAACGCGGGTTAATCACAATCTAGCCGAAATCAAGAGGAAGAAATTGGCTAGGGGAAGGCATGTACTGCGAAGCCAAAATAACCGCCGGTCCTTAAGGGTAACGTAGTGGATTCTGAGAGAAGGCAAGCGTAGCAGAGGGCGGCAGAAAGTTAGGTTGGCGGACGATATTAAGAAGTTTGCAGGCATAGGGTGGGCGCAGCTCGCAAAAGACAGGGTTAATTTGAGAGTCTATTGACAGAACTTCCGCTCGGCTAAATATGAAAAGCAAAAAATTTCTATAATGGTGGTACAACATTTTTTACGAGGGCATTGTGCGTGGATAAAGCACGAACGCATAAGCGACATCAAAAAGAACGGAAGCTGAATTTTCCGCTTCAAAATGCAACAGGGGTACAGCTCGCAGAGGTTTTGATGTATTTTGTGGCGCAGACATATTGAGCAGCCATGCGCAGTCCTTCTTCAAAATTTTGCCCAATTTCTTTCTGATTTTGTTCGGATTTTCGTAATGATTGTTTAGAAAAAACCGCCAACCAGGATGTGCTTGAGGTGGACCACATCAGCTTTGTAATAACTTACACAAGTTATTTCAGCGCCCATCGAACAGCATTGTCTCTAGTTGGCGCCTGTTTGGTGATTACACAGTGGTATTTCTCTTTTTCGTGTCCAGTTGTCTTAATTTATTAACAACGATCATTTTGTGAGACTGCTATATAATTTTATTCATTACAATAAGAAGCTTTGTGACGCATACAAGCTGCTTACGTACATCTTGATTATCTGAATTCGAAACTTTGCGTTCATCATTAATTTTTTTTCTCGAGCCTTTGTCCGTATCTGTTGTTCAGCCCTTTATTGAAATTCAATCCTAGCCTTCTTTCATTCCCGGTTCTGACACCTTTCAACAGAGCTGGCAGGTAGTTCTTTTATTTTGCCAGCATCAGCTAGTACCGATGGGTATTTTTTTATTTCAGAAAAAAACTCAACTTACACAGGATGGAACAAGTTCCAGCGGTTAACGACTTTCAGGCTTAAAGGAAGAACAGGATTGACAATAAAAAAAATTACTATATCGATGCGGACGTTTTGTGTCACAGGGCGTTCCGCACCCTTCACAAGAAACAGAAGCGCGAATATCTCAAGCAGATGAAGAGAGCATCGCGAAAGTTCGTTGCATTGTGTTTCCTTGTGGAGATACAAAATTCTTTACTGCGGATAAAAATAAAAGCTTTCCCAGGAAACGAAGAAATACGAGCCAAGAACGCAGGGCCACCGCAGTTTTATTTCAGCCAAGTCCGCTGAATTCGGGCGGCTGTCGCGAACGTCCGCTCTATAAACGACACGTCGGAGGCAGTCGCACTCTCCTGTGCTCGATTTCAATTCTTTCTTGCTCTGAACGTGTTAAGGTGAAAATGTCAATTGGGAAAAATCCTGACACTTCTTCATAAAGCTCTAATATTGCCCTCTTCAAAGAACGTTCAAGCATTTCGCTTGGACGGTTATTTCAATTTTCTTCGCATGTCATTAGATCCCCTGCATAGAAACAAACTTGCGCTGTCACCCCACAGGAAACGCTTCAATTAAGTCATACGAGCCAGATTGATTTCCTTCGTTGTGTCATATCATGTTTATTTTGTGGGACCTGACATTTTTCGTTTTCCTCAATATTTTATGACGCTTCTTCACCTGGTAGCTGCACGAGCCGCGCCTTTTAAATGTGTGTATAAATACTTCTTTTCGGCAGCATATCATATGTAAATCAAACATTTGTCCTGTCCTTCTTCACTTGTACTTGTCTAATATGCTCTTTCCAAGACGCCTGAAACTTCTACGTTGTTGTGTAGAAAATCAGTGAGCCATCATAGCTTTTAAAAGCATCCACAAAAGCAGTATAAATGCCGCTAATTTTGAAATTATTAAGAGAAATTATTTTAGTTCTCTAAGAGCGGTTGTGGAAAATAACTTGCCATTTCGTAATTTTCGCTCACGTTGAATGCCAAAACGTGTGCAAACAGAAAACAAGCGCGTATTGGTTCAGTTCTTGGACATGTATGTATACAGAGTACCGAGAGTCAATCTAACATTCGTATAGCGTTATAAGCGTTTAAGTAGTGCCCCCTAGATATTTTAGTGCTTCACTAGAGTGGCCGAGTCGGTACATGATTGTAGAAAGAAAATCAGCGCAAAGGGCGGAGACACAGGAACACAGTCGATAGGTTTATAAGTTTATGGGCGTTTAACGTCCCAAAGCGACTCAGGCTATGAGAGACGCCGTAGTGAAGGGCTCCGGAAATTTCGACCACCTGGGGTTCTTTAACGTGCACTGACATCGCACAGTACACGGGCCTCTAGAATTTCGCCTCCATCGAAATTCGACCGCCGCGGCCGGGATCGAACCCGCGTCTTTCGAGTCAGCAGCCGAGCGCTATAACCACTCAGCCACCGCGGCGGCTACGGAACACAGTCGATAGTCCACCGTCGTCCTGTGTTCCGGTTCTGCGCGTCCGTCCTTTGCGCTGGTTTATTTCTACAATATTTTAATGCAGAGCTTTCCAATACACCATACCCACAAAACTGCTGATATTCGGGAAATTATTCTGCACTATGATTCATCCCTATTTTGACTAGTTCATCAAAATCACCACCTCTCTCCTGTCTGTCGCTCTTTATTGTTCTGACTTTTTTTTTTCACTTTTCTGTGAAAAAACCTTCATTAAGCCGTACGTAATTTCTTTCTTCCTTCATCGTGTTGCCGTCACCGAAATGAGCTTTCTAAACACCATCGCCTATTTCCTTTGTTCTAACCACAACCCCCGAATCACAGCTCTACACCAGCGCTACCCCGCCATCATGGGTGTTCTTTGGCCCCTGCAGCAACTCTTGCGCTATTTGCTTTTTTGCTCCTTTCTTCTCCAATCATTATCTTTTTTTTTTTTGTTCCCATCTACCCGCATCGCATCTCCTGGGAAGCAGGGTGCAAGAGTCTGGACGTAGAAGGAAGGAGAAGGCGAAGGAGAGAGAGGGGTGCGCGGGGCTCGCTATTTTTTTTCTGCTAAAGCCTCCCTATCGAATAACGGGCGTCAAGGCATCCTCACATCCCCGACCTCCGCTACCATATCACGACTGGCGGGGAGGTCCGGGCCCCCACGTCTCCGGGGGCATTTCCAATATCCGCGCGGGTAGCGACGGCTGCTGGCGGTTCTGCCGCCATCGCTGCTCTTCCTCCTCCTGATGGCCTGGTGGCAAGCATAAGCGCACGCAGGAAAGAAGGGAGGATCCGTTCTTTATTTTCTGCTTGCTTTGAGGAAAAGGACGATAGATGTAAGCTCTTCCCTCTTCCCTCTTTCCTACGTCCTCTCGGTCTTCTATGCCGCCTCGTTTACTAGCGGTCAGAACTCCAGCGGGTATTCCTCTGCCTGATCCAGCAGAGACAAGTGTCCTCCCTGATTGTGGAAGTCGTTGAGCTCGCTGTCTTAAAGATGGCCCGTACATTCGTCCTCATCGTTGATCTAAGCGGAAGACCGGTGGGTCAGAGGTTTAAAGACACCTCCTCTCACTTTGCTTTTCATACCTTCGTATTCGGTCTTCTTTCAAATTTTATTTTGTTTTGTTTGACAAAAACTGAATTTACGTTTCGCTTTCACAGTCAGTGTTGGGATGTCGCAGTGATTCCAGTTTTGCTTGACATTTTTGCACACGAGTCTTTTAATGTCACTCTGAGCCGTAATAATAAACGGTTTTCATATAATGAATAGGGATAATACAGCTCCAGAAAAACCTCGCTAAACCCTTGTTTATGTAGCCGTTGGTCAGCGAACGAAAATACAAGCCGGTTTCAATTGTCCTTGTTCCAAGATATTCAATATTCGCGTTTTAAAAAATCTCGATTCATGAGACGGAAGAGGAGATTAGTACCAAGTTTTCTTACTTTAATTATTTTTAATTTGTGTTCCTTTCTCTCTCTTCTATCAAATAAAACGTGCCATTCTGATATGCAGAAAAAAGAATTGCACTCATCCTATAATTATTTTCTCATTTCCTGAAATGCCACCACTAATTCAGTGTATATACTAACGCTATTCAAAGTACTGTCTTTAGCAAGAAAAAGCACTCGCTCTAGCTATCATGTGCTTAGATAAACGAAAACTGCGTTTTTATTTCGTTTCGTTTCGTTAGTGCATTGTCTCAGCTACTAACATTTCTTACTGACAAGTCGCAGCAGCGACTCCTCTGCTGACCATGGCGCTTATATTTTCGCTTGCTTTCTTCCAAGAAAGCGACAGATAGTCCGGCTTATCAGGCAGTTCAAAGGGAAGGCAGTGAGGAAACTCCTGTCCTTCTTCTGCATTTCCTTTCAATTCGAACTCTTCCGCAACCTGCAATTTCCACTCCACTGCCTGAAAAAAAAAATAAAACTGCAGTGAGGCGCAAAAGCCTCGGCCCTCAAGTTCACTCTTATCGAATGTCCGGCTGAAGAGGTGACCCAAAGGAAACTGAAGTGCCGCGTAAATATAGAGAGGGAGACATGGGTCGAGAGAACCCTGTGTTGCGAGAGGACGTCTGTTTTGCTTAGAGAAAAAATATACTTTCTTTGTTTCTCTCCTTCCCGACAGATGGAGTGCGGGTATTCTTTCATTGAAGCTTACTTTGTAAATATCTCCTCCTTGTAGCTTAGAAATCTTGTTTTGTTTAGTTTTAGAAGAAAACGTGTCCCTTACTTTTTTTTTGCTGTGGTTATCGTTGTGTAAACTATTGCTGAAAATTATTTTCTTTTATCCTATACGTATTATTCACCTTGCGTTTTTTCTTTTAACTCCGTTCCTAACACAGTATAATTACGCTGTATGTCGAATATGTTGGGCCTCCGGTACATGAAATAACTTATAAATGATGGAATTAAGATACATTCTATTCATTTGATCTATTATTTTGAATATATGTTTCATATTGAATATGTGACATTTAAAAATAGGGTGAAACCCATTTGGCAGGTTCTCTCAGATTATGAATGGCAGTTAGCCAATATCCGTCAAGAGAAAAGTGCACAACAGCTGCATCTTGCCGCTGCTAAACTACTAAGAGGCATTAACATAGAAGCTAACGAAAAAGGTTCAGCATAAATTGCGGACAAAACAGCGAATTATGGACAAAAAATGGCAGGCGCAAGGTTAAAAGAGAGAATCTGGACATATTTGGTCATTGACACGGCCATTGCTCCTGCCAGCACAACCCGCAGGTTGTTGCTGAAGACAATTTTGCAAAAAATATGGCTAGTTGTCATGCAGTATTCACACTAAGGAACGCGCCTGTCTTGTGTGACATTTGATTGAATCTTCCTTGCTTCCTTGGTTTAGATGTCAGAACGGCGCTCACTTCAGCCAGAAAGAGAGGAGTAAAGCAGAACACCGGCGAGATTTTTTTTTTCTGTGGCATTGTGTTTTTTATCTTCTTGACAGGAATAAATACACAGACTTCTATCCGAATTACTCTCTTGCCGAATTACCTAGCTTAAAATCACCTTCTTTTAATAATGGCCTTCCGGTAGCACCTTTCCATGGGCACGCAGCAGAGTCGAAATACGTGTATCGACACACGTACCAGGAACTGCACCACTTCCTTGAACGTTAACCAAAATCGCGCCCGCGCGCTGCGCAGCTTGCTTTCATGGCAAAGGATATAGCAAGCCAAGACAAGACAAAATAACGCACAACGATGCAAAGCAAAGAAAAGCTAGACCACAGAGTGCAAAGCAAAAGAAAAAAGGCAAAGCGGGTAGAGTAAAGGAAAAGTGAGAGAAAACACGAGGAAAGAGACTTTTCCGTACTTGAAAGCCAAGTGGGAGGCTAGCACAATGGGCGTAGCACTTAAAGAGACATGGAAATGGATAGGCGAGAAGCCCAACCAGCAGCAGATGGCGAGCCGCTCAGAGAAACGTTTCGCTTGACGGGGGAGCTGATTCAGCTGGCCTGCATATTGTTTGAACGACGTTCCCGCGGATGACCGGACGCGGTGCGGGGGCTTTGGCGACGGCCATCAGTGTTTTTGGTCAGCGATACCACCGCTCGTGCGAGATGTCAAAACAACGAGGGCGACGTTTTTGCTCTTTATCTGCTTCTTAACTACATGAGGTGTTACCGAACAGCTATTGATATCTTTTTTTCACACGACGGAATGGACGCAAAGAAGAGAGGCTATGTTTTTTTAGTAAGGCAGAAACTTGGGCTAGTTGGATATTGTTTGAACTCATATTTTTCTAGCGCTTAGTGAACACATCGGACAAGAACACAAGTACACAGGATGTACGCTAGTCTTCAACTGTCGTTTATTTGAAAAAAAAACATTAAATATAAGACATCTCAATTGCTGATATTCACACACGTGTGTGTGTGTGAATATCAGCAATTGAGATGTCTTATATTGAATCTTTTTTTGAATAAACGACAGTTGAAGACTAGCGTACGTCCTGTGTATTGTGTTCTTGTCCCTTGTGTTCACTAAGCACTAGAAAATATGAGTTCAAATTATGTTTTTCGTTTCCTTATTAGCACCACAAAGTCTGTGAGCAAAACCATACAAACCGGGCCGGCCACGCAAGGCACAAGGAGAGTGATAAGCTTTATTTTCGAAGCATAAATGTTAACTGACAAAAAAAATAAATAAAAACGTGTGATTCGAGGGCCCGATGACTTCGTGTCTTTCCAAATATCGCTCTCTAATTAACTTCAAACAAAGCGAAGCTCTGCAAAAGCGTTCGAAAGAAACATATGAAAGGGATCTAGATAATACACGGATCTCTGGCACAGTATGCCGAATCCGAAGTGCTAGGCTTAGTATCCAAGCGCCTATCAGCCCTGAAAGTTTCAAAACTAAGTGGTACATGAAAACGAATCTGTTCTCCGCAAACGAAACTACCGAATGTACACTGGCCAGGGCGGCAGCGAATGTCCTCCAGTAAAGCAACTAAGACATGCCTCATTCCACTCTAGACGTTATCGCTTCAATGGCTGCTCTCCATGGGTGCCCGAGAGAAAGCTCCGCAAGTTTCGGCACGCGGTCTGTAAAGCCACCCATAAGCAGTGATTGTTTTTTAGGTTAGTTTAAAGCCTCCCCCACTTTGTTGGCTTTTGGTGTAAGGTGAGCTCAGCAAGCAGAGAAAAAGATACATATAAAAACGAAAGCTTCATCTGGAAACGAAACAATCTGAGTAGAAATGCATAAATCACTAAAGGCAGAAGCGCAGGGTGTCGTGCAACCATGGTGGAAATGAAGCCACTCTGTTCCTGCCCATCGATGCTCCGGCTTCTGGTGGTGGCAAGCTGAGAGAGCGCTCATATGCATTTCGGTCCTAGTTGTGGAATGGCTTCGCAGTAGCGGCTTCAGGGCTGTCCGCCCCGCAAGCGGGGCTTATACTTCACGACAGTCTGCTCATGTGCCCTATTCTCATGATTCCGCTTTTCTGGCTTTGTTGGTAGTTGTCTCCCTAGCTAGGCAAGTGCGCGTCCAGTAGTATTCGGAAGGGGGTGAGGGGGGGGGAGGGGGGGGAGGCAGGAACAAAACTGACGCCGACAGTAGGAAACCGAAACAAAACAGTCTGAAGAAGCCAAAAGAACGGCGTGAGCTCTGTTCGGGTTTATGACAGGTACAAACTGTTAAACATTATGTTAGAATATACATATGTATTGGTAAAGAAAGGCCCTTTTATCGCCATTCAGCATACTTCAATGAGAGCAATCGGAAGCAGCCAAATGTTTCACAGGTGATCATAGCTTTCAAGCTTTGTAGAAGTGAAGGAAATTAATTAAAGTAACCACATTCTTCTTTTCGCCGTTGAACAGCAGAAAAGAAGTTTGCGGGAAGGTTTATATAACCTCCTTCCCGAAAAAGTTCTTTGAACATGAAAAACAGCAGCGCTTTGCGACTGCGCTCATGTAAACCTTTTGTTTCGGCTAGTCGCTTCATGGTGAAAGTATTATGAAGACGGCGCGACCAACGGGGACCAACGGAGAGGGGGGAGGGAGGTTGTGTGTCTTCTCTGTGCCCGTTGGTCACGGCATGTATTCTTTTTAAATGCACTATGAAAGGCTCAATAAGCACGGTAAGTCAAGACATTAGAAATCTCAGCATGATACTACAACCGTATTCCAGCCTAGACACTAGCCTCAAAAGCCAAAGTGGCTAGTTTCTGAGAACTCTGTCAAAACCTGTGGCTCCAAAATGGCCGCGCACTCAGATGTGACTTAATTGCTAACGCCACACAAAACATTCTAACACACAGTTGGTAGTTGCGAAGGTGAAAAGCTTCATTACCACGTTGTGCTTGGTCCGATTAACGCAGATTTACTGGCTGTCAGTGAATTTAGACAACTAAATGATAACAAACTTTAGCTCCGTTTACACTCGCGCTCAAGTGGTTTACATGTTCTACCTCGCGTGCTCTCCCCTCCATAAAGCAAGCCGTTACCTTAGCTGGGCCCACTGCGACCCTTGCATTCTTGAAACAAAAAAAATAGTTCAGATGAAACAAACAAATGTAAGCGGCAGCAAGAGATATTTCGATCGAGCTTTCTTCGTCTTCGACTTTTGTTTTGCTTTTCTACAATTATACTCCCGCAGTAGTCATGTTCTGCAAAGGCACGCCCGTCTTCAGTTCAGGGAAGCGCAGCCGTCAGAGCTGGCTTTAAAAATGAAGCTTTCAAAAGCAAGAGTTGGAATACTTCCTCGAAGCCACACAGCCTTGCCTCTTTACCCTGACCTTCTTGCCTTACATATACTTTATGCATGAAGCATGCGCTTTGCGTCCAACGTGCAACAAGAAAGCTGTACGCATAGGTTTTAAAATTTACACAGCGTCCTTCCGCGTATTGAATCTGTATTTTGCCATACCTTAGGAAGTGCTTTGGTTACGTGCATCACGGAAAGTCCATGGACAAAAGAAGAGCCTTTGGAGGGTTTCAAGTACAAAGTGCGTACCAAGAGGCCATGGGGGCAGCATCTGTACGCAAGTAGAGCAGCGGGTAATTTCCCTCGGGGCCTCGAAGGGGTTCTGAAGACAAATGATTCCAACAGTGCTGGTCGGTGGGCGGCCCTTTTCCGCAAAACATCTGCGCTCTTTAAGAGAGGGATGTAGTGCGTATGCTGCTCTTAGGGGCATCGCGAAGAGACGTATTTCGACTCATATTCTCGAAGACGTCTGAGATGTCAGAGCCCGCAGTAGAGCGCGAAATGCCTCTATGCCAGTGTGTCTCAAAGCTGCTGGCGTCAAGTCCGCACATACCTGAATTTTACCTTGGTGCTGAAGTGCTATGCGCATTTCACGTGAAAAGGTCTGTAAGATCCGGCTATAAAATCAAGCGTTTTAAGATCGAGTTATTCAGCACGAATTATGCAAACAAGCATTTAATTTTGTCAAAGAAAAACAAAAAAGCACCTCTAAAGTATTAAGAAGCCATAGCTACCCCAATTCGCGACGAGCTTTGCAATGGGAAGGCAAGAATGCGATACAAAATAAACAGGAAACTCTGTCCAAAAATCCAAAAATATACACGCACTGATTAAAAGGAGAAACGATGAAAACACGCATTTCTCTGCACAGTTCTCGTCTACGAGAAAGCGTACGCAGACGAGAGAAGGTGGAACAGCTAGATTCATAAGGAGGGAAAATTGTGCTTTTACATTAGGAACAGAAAATTCTTGGTGAATAGCGCACGAAACACAAAAATAAGGGAATTCCGTGGCGAAGATGAGATAACATGGAATCGTGGTCGCGAGTTAGCTCGAGGCGAAATGTTCGATGGCAACACCATTTTCAAGGAAACGGTCACAAAGAGACGCATTCAGCCTCCACCTAGAAAACAGCGGCAGTAAAATGGCGGAAGTGACGCTTTCAGTTGAGCTACAACAGCTTTGACGCTAACTTCAAACGTGCTATCTTCTACGCGCGCCGTTGAAAAAAACCGCCACCGCTACGATCATCGAAAAGATGTCGGGCAAAGGGGCTAGACACGAACCTGATGTGAGGAAAAAAAAAACTTGAGGGAACACTTAAGTTCCGCCTCAAGGATATTACGCGATAGCGTTAATCGGCCTCTTCGGCGGCCTGAGGTCCTCTTTGCGTATCACTCTGCACGCACAGACGCTGTTCTTTCTTTCACCATCGCATAACGCTTAGCCTAGACTAAAGAGCACAATGTGATAGCATTAGATATCCCTTCCTCTCAAGTACTCCTCCACAGTCGCCCAGGTTCTGCCTACATTCCCGTGTTTGCGGAATTGGTCATTCTATACATTGATAGACCGCAGGGAGTCCTCATACCGCTCTTAGCATAGCGCTCCTGACGTAGTGGTTCAGCGGTTAGGTGAGCGCCACCGCCCCGGCAGGTGGCTGTTTATAACACAGCCACCAGAGGGCTTGTCAGACCCAGATTGCTCTTCCCGAGCAACCTCTCGCGACTAGTCACAAACTGAACTGCCGCCTTACGGCAGACAATTTGGTCCTAACCCGGCAGTTTGGCAGTTTGTGATGACGTCACAAAGTCATGTGACCTAGATGGCAAGTGGGCCACCTGCTTTTTTGCTCACAACGCCGACGACGATGACCACAGCGACGACACTGGACTTTCTGCGGAATTGGAGATTTAACGCTGTCGCGTTGAAATAGCGTGAACGCTGGAAACCACAATTTTCTGATTAGTCAGCTGCGTTAAGTGACAGGATGTACTGAAAAAGGATGTTTGGAGACGTGTATACAGAAAGTAGGCTTAAATATTGACAAAGAAATGAAGTCTTGCAGCCAGTGAGTCACCTCGGTGGGCGATGATGGTGATGACGATCAGAGGAGGAGGAGGAGGACGACGTGTAGGCTGTGTGAAAGCAGGCTTTTCTTGCTGGTTGTCATCTTACTGCAGCAAAATTACTAACAATGCTACACATTAGTTCTTGTGTAATACATTGCGGACGATGTCTAGCAACTGTGCAGCCTAGGGCAGCTGGAATGCAAATTACTGTGGAATGAACACATGTTATAAGAAGACGCCTATGTTTTCACTCCGTGAATGTAGCGTGGACGCCATTCACATAATTTACTAATATTTTATGGAAGACTTCTAGTTCAAGTCTGTACCTAACACGCAGAAGTATTTAGATTATAATTTAATCAGGAAACACTGAATAAATGTATATTTATCTTGAAACAGGACAGTCAAAATTTATTAGTACGCATGATCATCATTGTCGGAAGTTTAATATTATTCTACTCTACGAAGAAAATTTACCTCGGCTATTATCTTCATCGTGCAAGGCGTGTTCAAATGAGCTGCACGTCATAGACAATAATGATTGTGCTCAAAACTCAGCAAAGGATTCAACTTGCTTGCGGTCTCCGGTGAAAGTTGGCAAACGAGTTGTCTGGGACACTATTCAAGGTCGTACGCAGACGCTCTGTGCCGCGTCTGACATCATCACAGGGTAGTCCTTTGAGGCGCCGCTCCCAGATTTGAAAAATCTCGACAGCTGGTAATGAGACTGTCCAGGGATGGTCTCCCTATTCTAGCGAACGTGCGACGGGGGAGAGCACCACGTCATTGCAATGCAAAAGACGGTTGAGGCGTTCGTATTCCCCTGACCCCTGTGGTCTTGCGTGGTGTCCACGCAATATGTCACTTGCTTTGGCCGCAGATTAACGCTCGATGGCTTTACCGGACACTCTAATCCGGGCGTCGTAGGCCTATATTACTTAGACTGCAGTGTTCGACTACCCAAAATAAAAACGTCATATTCAATGCCTCGGTCGCAAATCTATTCAGCTGGAACGAAATGCTCACAAAGGAAAGTCTATGAGAAACTCCTTCACTGCGTAAACACTTTTGTTTCTAGCCTGTGCTAAAAACGAGACCGGATCTCAACAATTATATTGTTCTTCATGAGGTCGGCTGCACTCTGTGTCGAAGTCCCCACATGCATCACAATGACGCGGCAGGTGCTGACATCGCCGATGTTTATATACTGAGTTTATTATGAACGTTCTTCATGAAAGCATGAGTACCTCTCATGCTTTGTCTGGACATATGCGTATCATTTCGTATCGCTTAGCTCTTGCCTGTATAACTATGACAGGGCTTAAAAGAAGGCTCCAGAGTTTTTCAAACTTACCATAATGCCACGATACTCACACTGCAGGGTCCCCACATTTCCCGATCCCTTCCGCCAAGCTTGGCAGTCATGCTACATTTAATTCCGCCTAAAATCAATTTTACAGTTTGCCGTTACCATGGCCTGGGTTCATATAATTTCAACTGCCAACATACCTTTTTCGGTATTTATTACTTTACAGATTTACTACTTATGTGATATTAAGGGTCAATCACGGAAGTCTAAAACTGCTCAATACAAGATATGGAGACAATTTTTTTTATGAAGGTTGCAGTAGTGACATCCTTCTATCGCTACGCGGATAAGAAAACTGTTTTGGACTTTTAATCTTAGTTTTGTGAAATAGCGTTATCGTCCTGATGCATTTTTTGTTTCTACTTTTTAGGAGTTTCAAAGCTTTGTCAAGGGTACAGAGTCGCCTTCTATCGACAACAACGTCATTTGCAAATTTTGCTCCAGACAGCCGTGTCTGTATATCTTCCGCCGAAAAATAGGGCGTAATATTTTACAGTTGCATCATTGGCCAAGGGACTGAATCCCTCCGGAGATGTGCAACGTCGACTGGTTCTGCCTGCTAAATCGTTTTCATGGAAGTCGGAACGTAAATAGAAGAGCGAAATAGAACAGTAATAGAAATACAGAGAAACTATTCAAATGAAACAGACGGGTGAGGAGGGGGGGGGGGGAGGTAATTACTATTACTGTTTCCATCTCCCCTCCTCTTGTTCGAATGTATGCTTTGAAACCATCATTCACCCTCTCTCATATTTTTCAGAACTCGAGAATAAAGAAAAAGAAATGTGTGGTTGTAAACTAGGCTGTGTTAGGCAAAAATCCTCTTCTTTTCTTGATACATGTTTAAAAGAAACTTGGGCTGCGCTTTTGGGATATTAGTACTATCTTCATATTTAAAGTAATGGTTTGCTACTTCGTTAGAAACGTTGGTTTAACCGCAAAGCTAGTATTTTTTTTGTGCTTTGGCTGCTGCCACTCCCCCCTGACGAGCGCCTTCATGAATTTGAAACGCTTCCTGCGCCTGGCTTTTATCGGGAACAAGTGCGCTGGCCACAGGCTTCGTTTCCCTAATTGAATACTCACGCTTCTGAACTTCTAAAGCGGACATTTTCTGATATTTTCTTTCATTTGCTTTCTATTTAGTTCACCCGCTTCTCATCCTCCCAACCATGTAGCTCCAACAATAAAAAGATCACTGGAATAGATGAACGCCAAAATGCTGTTAAATGAGCGTGTCCCTGCTAGAGCCTTTCAGCTATTTATCTGAGGGACAGAGGAAGCCATAGAGATCTGTTCGCCATTTAGCCAGAAGTTGGTTCGTCTCGCTGAGCTGCTGCTTCCACTTGTTGCGCTTAGGCTCGCGTACTCCTATCGCGATGAAAAGAAAAAAAAAGTAAAGAAGGAAGGCAAGCCCCTTTCTTGCAGTTTTACACTCCTAATAACGAGCTAAAATGAAGTTCGTACTTGAATTCACGACTCTATTCTGGTGCTTAAAGCATAAAAGGGCTCATTAGGCTTGTCAGGGGCGAAATGAACGATAACTTAACGAACAAGTTAATGTGCAAAAAAAAACAAAGAAGCCCACCGTCGTTAGTGTTTATTTCATTTATTTTTTACGCATTCTTCGACACAAGCTCAGGAAAGCTTCATTACTGTTCTCCTGTGCAAAATAGGAGCCTTAGTTATCAGAATACCTTGAGTCTTCACGTCACATGCTGATGATCATTAGATGCACAGGTCAGCCTACAGGGATTGGTGTTTAAGCCGAGATAATGGCGGCGCAAAGACAAAAGTTCGTTCCCAAACCACGTCGAGCTATGTGCTCGGTAGTTCTGGACTGAGACAGCGTGAGACGGCTCGGCTTGTTTTCAAAAAGCGGTACCCTTCTGAGGCTACCCGATGCTTCCAGCTCGAAAGGATGGAAACTCAGGGCACATCACGTGTTTCACTCTTGACAAATTATTTTTATTACTAATATAATACTATTAATAATAATAATACCAATAAAAGGGTGATTGTTACTAACGTTATCATTATTAAAATATTATTAATATGCACAGCGATTCAACTATACACCGCCGGCCAAATCTGTAGCTAAGGTGCGCGACAGAAGCTTTTTCTGCGCTCCTGCGCTTTGCGACGAAGCAAACTTGCGGAAAGCTCAATATTTATTTATTTATTTATTTATTTATTTATTTATTTATTTATTTATTTATTTATTTATTTATTTATTATAGATACCTCAAGAGCCCTTGAAGGCTTTACATGAAGGGTGGGCTAACAACCTGGTGTTAATAGAACATAGTTTCGATGGCTTTCTTGAAATGGTCCGGGTTTGTAAGAAGGATGGTACTGGTGGGAAGACTGTTCCAGTCACGCGCTGTTTGGATGAAGAAGGAATGAAGATGGGTCACGGTGCGAGCAGGAGGTGGGTAAACGGCCTTGTGGTGGCTTGTGCGGGCTGAAGAACGATGAGCAGGTTGGATAGGACAGTTGTGAGTAAAGTTATGATATATTTTGTGATACAAGCATAGCCTTGCAACAATACGGCGTCGCTTGAGGTTAGGTAGGCATGCATTATTTTTCAGGGAGGTAACACTGGTAGAGTATAAATAGTTTGAGTAGATGAATCTAACGGCGCGATTTTGCGCAAGTTCAACACAGTAGGCTAGGTTAAGTTGAGCGTGGTCCCAGATGGCTGATGCGTGCTCTAACTTTGGCGGAATTAATGTTTTATAAGCTAGCAATTTAACTGCTGGTGAAGCTAGACGTAAATTACGACGTAGGTAGCCGAGAGTTTTGTTAACATTGTTAATTATCCGCGTTATATGGGTAGACCAGTTAAGGGTACCCGAGATGTCGACACCAAGATACTTAATGCAGTTGCGGGGTAAAACACTAGAACCGTTCAGAAGATAATTTGGGGTAGGGTAATTTTGTCGTCTGTGAAAGGAAACAAGCGCAGTTTTGTTAGTGTTTAAGACCATCAGCCATCTACGACACCACTCCTCCAGCCTTAATAGATCACATTGAAGAACATTATTATCTGCTGCACTATTAACAGAACGGTAAATAACACAATCGTCGGCGAATAAGCGAATAATTAAACACGGACTTAGGCTGTGCTTATATTTGATATTTTCGCAAGTTTGCTCCGTCATAAGCTGTAGGAGCACAGAAGACGCGGCCGTCACGAACGCCAGCATAACATTTCGCCGGCTGTACAAACCGCACAATGTGAATAACATTTCACCGCACACTAAAATGTACCTAATATAGCTATATGAATAACGTAATGGGATGGCAATGTTTCATTTTTATGTATCTTAGGCGCGTCCTTGTCTTTACACGGCGTTCTTTTTCATTCATTGCTGGGGTACTGACAGCGAAGAATGCCGCGTTCCTGAACTGAAAGATAACAGCAATGGTTTCATTTACGGCGCACAGGACCGAAAACAAAAAAAAAGAATGTTATCATTGCACAAGCGGGGAAAGGTAAATAATGCTGACTCATTAAGTGAGCCCGTACTATTTGCACGCTGTTACGAAGAAAAAAGTGCCTTCCAGGCTGAAAACGCGAAAGCAGAAAAGATGTATCAAGAAAAAGAACACGGATACTATGTCCAGGGAAGCGCGAAGAACACCCAGTGAGAGGCGCTGCATTGCGGGGCGGCATCTCTTCTTCCGGTCACGTAACGCTTTCCAGGAAGGCGCGATAAAACCGGAGACAAGCGTTCGCCAGCGGAGCGTCTATCGACGCACACACCGAAGAAGCAAAGCACGACGTATGAAGAACAAACGCGAAGATATTGTCATACTTGGGGAATGAAGACAGAGGTAAATGCGAAGGTTTTAAGCTGTGGAAAATAAGCACAAGAGAATGAGCAGAACGGTATGTTCCAAGAAGGAATTATCTTCTGTGCTTTGGATTCCATGCGTATATGCACCATTTCCTCTTGCTGTCTTTCTCTTTGCTATGCTGCTGAGTTCTGCACAAGTCTTCCTTCCGGTCCTGGAAGCAATCTGTGTCGTGCGATTGTTTCTGTTCTTGTGGGCTGAGCTAAGACGATCCCGTGGCAAAAGAGCACTTCGGTTTTTGGGCTCTTTTTCTTGGGTGGGGCTTTCCCGGTACGACGCCCGTTACTTACAATAAGCAGTGTGAAGAAGATCGGTGAAAGCGGCCCGACTTGTTTATTCTTGAACGTGGCAATGTCTTATTAGGATAATGAATCCTGATGCGTTTACGCGAGCGTTTGATCAATGTGTTGTTTTGGTATGAGAAAGTGGTAATGAAATTTAGGGAGTTGTAGTTTATGTGGTGGGCAAAAGAAAAAATTATATGGAAGAAAGAAGCGTACCTGCGAATAGAATAGAACCAACAAAGAAAAGGAACAAATGGAACGAATTGTGTATTTTGCGCGCCCTAATTGTTCAAAATATACTCGCTTTGTCCCGCGGAAGACGCAGTGCATGGCGCCATCTATTACATGTACGTACATTAAAATAACGCATGCAATATTTTATTACCTCAGGCAAAAACATTCTGCAATAGATGAAACTTAGAGAAATAACTTTTCTGCGACATTTTTAAACGTGCGCACAATAAATATATTTCATCGAATCTTTCGCTAGTTTGTATTCGTTTGCATGGCTAAATTTGAGCAACAACCAGTTATCGGTTTTCAGTGCGAAGCTGTGATACAGCTTTCCCGCTTAATGGACGACAGTGTTTCGTTGCTCTTAGGAGCGACGCAGAAAAAAACATATTGAAACTACCTCCGGCGCAAACACAGCAGCTTCGTTTCCTGATGTTTTAGACAATTCGGCGACCACTGTATCCTCACATCAGGTGAGGCTACAAGAAAATTTTGCGTCCTTTGCGAAAAAGAGCAAAAGAAAATAGTAAAAGTGTTTTAATGTTTAAAGCCTAAGCGCTTTTTGGCAAATTATTAGTGTGCGCATTGAAAATAACCCACGATTTATGCACATGAAGGAATTAATCGTTTTTTTTTAATATGAGTTTGTCATTCACCAAGTGCACTGAAAGTTGAAACCGATGCTACCTGGACTTTCCCACCCCTGGCGAAAAGATCCAGTCGTGCTTGAAGCCAGCGTGAACGTGATAGGCTTCGTGGCTAAACCGAGCACCGGTATCAGCTTATCGCTGAATTATTCGTCTGAAGCTACAAGCTTAACCGCCACAACTTTTTTATTCCTGCTTTATACCTGTACGCTTTGTTTGCGTTCTGAAGCACGCAAGGCAAAGAATGAACAAAACAACCTTTTGTGCTACACCTGGAAATAATCGGCAATAAATGAATGGCAGGAGTGTTTTGATATATTAGGAACAGCATTTTTGTGCAGTTCAAGTTTTCTTCGCTCACGGATTATTGAACATGTGTACGCCTGGCATCGAGGTCCGGTCAGTGCAGTACTTTTGAGGAGCCGTGAGCTCAATCTTTTGTGACTAGAATGCGCTTCACATTGTCTACTGATCCATTAGAGTACCAGTCCCTGATTTTATGCTGACTATCTACAAATCACCAAGAACGGATTCTGCCGCAGGCCCAAGTAATGCCCTTAGGCACCGTCCTGTAAACGATGCGACAGAAATTTCACTCTAAAAGAAAAAAAATACTTCGATAGCTTCTGTTTTTCTA
>JARKHS020014801.1:0-19870 GCA_030143305.2 Amblyomma americanum | reverse complement strand
TCCAAACATACTGCACAGAAAACCCCTAGTTGAAGGGGGCCCCCCGCATAACAGCGTTGTTATTTGAGCATAATAACCATGTGGTCATCTGAACAATAATGACGCCTGAACAAAGGTCCTCTTGCTAGCCAAGGCAAGAAAATAAATTTCACACTAAATAGCCGTATTTCCTCCGCGTGCCCATTGCGGCGATTAAATTAATTGCAATGCTCGAGAGCCGCTTATTTCCCGGGATCGTTCGGCGCAGAAAGGAATAAAAAAAAGAAAATCAGCGAAACAGGTCCAAAGCAAGGACAACTGTCACAAGGCCGAATCAGTGTTGTGGTAAAAGGAACAAAAGAAAGCTAGGCAAATTGCAAGGAGCACCCGTCTATTTTTTTTTTCATCTCTAATTTGGTCTCACTGCAAAGCATAGGAATGCAAAGATGCTTGGCCCGAGGCCAGAACTCCGAAGGGCCACAACTCCTCTGCGCATGCGCGCAGCAGTTCCACTTTCTTCCTTTTCCAGACGCGTGCACACGGCAGAAACGGAGGCGCTCTGTGCGTTCCCGTTTTAATGGGGAGCCGGGTAATTACGGCCGAGTTGGGAGCGCTTAGGGTTGTGGCACACGAGGCGCACAGTTTTCGTGGCTGCTGCACGGTCTGGCACCCGTTGCCTTGTGTTCTTCGCTTTGAAATGTTCCGACTCCAGCTATGCCGACATGTACAGGTCCATAAGGATGGTTTCTGGCCGTTGCGAAACTCTTGCTAGAAATGAAGAAAAAAAACTAGTCCGCTCTATACGCGGTAAAGCGCAAAATTTTCGCACTGAGGAAGTGTGTCTTAACATGCAAAAGCTGTGCAGCACACACGAAGCTTGGACAGAGGTGAGACAAAACTAGTTGATAAGATTGCAAGGCAGGAGGACGTCAGGATGTTGTATTATGTGGTCGTGCGGTCGTTTCCTAACGTCTCAATTGGCGACGCGAAGATATGCAGAACCAAAGTGACTCCGCTTTTGAGGGGCGTGCGCATTAATTGCGATGTGCGTCGAATACATATTTATGCACTTGCATGTTTATCATGTTTACAGCTCACAATCACAATTTTCATCTGTGCTTCAGTATCAGCCCTCTAAGAAAGCGAGGACGTGGTGGTATTGGCGGTTGGCTCAGGTACTTGGAGGGGTTGGTACTGGGTACTCGGTCTCCGGGACACTTCCAATGCCCGCGCTGGCGCGAGTGCTGTTCACGACGCTCTGTTCTTGGGCGCTTGGTTACCCTATACTGAGAATTCTACAGGAACATGACTGTTTTTTGAGACGCACAAAGTGTTTTCGTCTGCAGACGGTCGGGTAAAAGATCCATTGTCCAAGCATTTCACTCCAGTTAAGCCGAGCAGCAGGAAAGGCTAAGGCTAGTACTGTTGCGCGAGAAATAGGGAAGAAAGTCAGGACAGGACAGACCAAATGCGGTGGGTACCCTGCGACACTGGGGCCATACTCCGCACCTCCTGCCTACAAGGCGGATGCTCAAACCCCTTACTGCGGACCTCAAGAGGAAGCAAGTCCGATCTAAAGCTACAATATTATAAAACCGCTTCAACGCCTATTTCATGTTTTGTCTTCTACGAATTTTATTCACTTCATTAGTTTTTTGTCTTTCGCGATTTAGTGTTTATTCAATGATTCGTTTTCCGAACACATTGTAATTACTGTCACATCCCAACCAACCATTTTAAAACTAAGATTATAAAATGGCTACTTAATATGACATATCGTGTTTTCGAAGGTGATGATTTGGCTCACTGGCACCAGGGCAGCTTTTGGTCAAACTGTGTCATGGTACAACATATTTTGGTTCACTCGGAAGCGCCTCAGAAAAGCATTTTCTGAGCCTTCCTCGCTAGAGGAGCCTAGCACCAGAGAAAAGGTTCTACTTAGTGGAAAGCCGGTCGTTAAAGGCGACACTGGGCGTCGAACCCCGCACCTCCGGCAAACGAGGCGGAGGCTCTGAAGACTATGCCACAGCTGCGGCGCCTGTCTTCGAAGAGACCACTGAATAGTCTCGTGAAGGCAAGGGTCGCTTAATTAGTGAAGATGCTGCGTAAAGTTTCCGTTCTATGCAGCACCTTAGCAATCACTTTCAAGTATGTGTGCTCTAAATCATACAAAGAAGAAAGTATATGAATTTATTTTACTATATTTTCCTTACTGTTTGTATTCAAATTTCTCAAAAAGTGACCCGTACACAGGCTACGCGGTACCCTAATGAATCCAGTTCCTCCTGAATTCCCGGCCAAGGGAGCCTGGGTGGTGTCCACCACCATCTTATCTGATACCTGATTTAATATCTGTTGCGGGCCCTTGGACCCAAGATATTAAACTTATTTTTTGGAATATGGCGGAGTGTTTAGCTTGAAGCACTCTGGCACGGGTCGGCCCGGTATTGCACTGCCTCTGGGATCGGCCCGGGGCATATCAGCGCGCGCCTTTTCTTTCTGTTTTTGCTCTCCTATCGTTTAACTCTCCTACTTTCAGCACGCGGCAGCGAGCGTTGCTGGGCTTGAGCCAGTAGGCAGGCCCGTGCACTTTCCTTTTCTTTGTTCCTATCAGCAGCAGCAGCAGCAGCAATCCCGGCCAAGACAGTGCCTAGAGTAGAGTGCGTTCGCGAAGAACTGAAGCGCCAATTAAAATTGAAAATTGATTTTTGGGGGAAGGAAATGGCGCAGTAACTGTCTCCCATATGTCGGTGGACACCTGAACCGCGCCGTAAGGAAAGGGATAAAGGAGGGACTACGAGAAGAAAGGAAGAAAGAGGTGCCGTAGTGGAGGGCTCCGCAGAAATTTCGACCCTCTAGGGATCTTTAACGTGGACTGGCATCGCACAGCACACGGGCGCCTTAGCGTTTCGTCTCCATAGAAACGCAGCCGCCGCGGTCGGGTTCGAACCCGGGTACTCCGGCTCAGTAGCCGAGCGCCCTAACCACTGAGCCACCGCGGCGGGTGAACACCGATCCTCCTTGACCGGGCAGCCGCCCTCCCGGAACAAGGTGTGCGCTTTCTTCGCAGCGAAATGTTTTCTAGTTTCTTTTTCTTTTCACTGGTGTAGCCCCCCTCCCCAGACGGTCACTTTTTTCCAACAATTCAACTCTAGAATTTCGCGCTCGTCTAGCCTGAAAGTCGTTCCCGTTGAGAGCAGACAACACGCAAGAAGTATTTATAATCAAAAGCCTGCAAAAGAGTCCTGAGCAGTCAAAATACAGAAAAGGGAATGAATTAAATAAAATCTTCACTGCACCGCACAGGTTTCCTGCAGAATTCTTCCTATGTTTTCCAATCGCACCACTTATCTCCGTTGTTGAACCCTGGATCTCTTCATACTGAACTTCCCAGTGCGCCTTCGCGGTAGGAATGCTCATCCTTATCTAAAATGCCACTGTCCTGCCTCCGTCGTCAGAAAGACGCACTGAAACGTGCCACGTGACCTCGAGGATGAATGCAGCCTTGCCTCGTACGTCACTACGTTTTATGCAAGGAAGAAAGGGTATGAAAGTAAAAATGTGCGAACCGTACTATATGAACGCAATGTGCATTCAGTCCAAGCATACGCAAAGAAAGCTGCGCAAAACTCCAGGCGAATGTCGCTTGGGCAGAGACCGCGATGGTTGCGCAGAATTTTTATTCTGCCCGGTGGAACCAAGCCACCGCAACCCGCTTGTCTATTCTATTCCTTCGGAACATTTTTCACCAGGCTGTTCCAGGACACAGCACTTACCTCACATTACATGCGATTTGGTGGCGAAAGAGTGCAGCCATTATTAGTGATTACATTTTGTACGTGTCCCGTTCTGCCACTTTATTCTCCCTGTGTCGGCGCTAAAAACCACTTTCGTACCTCATACTATGTATTTTTACGCAATGCCAGAAAAATATGCGCAAGCACAACCAATCACGCCTGCCATTACTTGAGAACAATGCACATGCGAACGCTTTTCGTATTTTGCAAGAGACATCGATTTTATTTCAAACATAGGACCAAACATAGAAACATAGGCGACCCGGCCTTTTTTTTATTGCCATCGCTGAGTATCGCGACGCTGTATTCACTCTGCCGGGTTCCCAAAAGTTCAGCATTGTGATGGTTCTGAACAAGCGCGCATCTACATTGTCGTAACCTAATTACTGAAGTTTGCCACTCCAACTAAGCACCACGAGACAAGTGCGTGCACAGTCAACAGCGACTGCCCAGAGCCGCAATTTGTCTTTGGATTTTTGCTGGCGTTGAGGAAAGACAGATGCTGTTCTTGAGCTGAGCTTTAAACAAAGGCCCTGCTCTTCTGACTAATTAAAACGTCACTGTTCTTCCTCGCGCAAGCGAGGCAACTCTGGTTTTGTTGTTTGCCGATTGTTCTTTTCCCGTCCACATTATTCGCGAACTTGTAAGAGCGTAGTGGAGCCATTGATTAATCATTTAGTTCGTCTAAGAATGCATGCCCCCCACCCCCGGCCAGTGAGTTTTCTTTTTTTATATTCTTCTAAACATGGGTGCGGCATACGCTGACGAGGACGGCAGCATTATTCCGAGTAACGACGCCCACACAATCGTCGCTGAAACACATAAAGCTGCAAGCCCCCATCAAGCGGATGCGACAATGAGCGCCATCTTTTTGTAGAAGGTGGGCAGAAAAGAGGAAAATGAGCGCACTACAAAAAGGGCTAACGCCTTGCACCAGCGCATTTAACTGCTTCGTTGTATAGTTCTTGAAGGAAGTCCATCGAGTCGGAAAAGGACTAATAAGCGTCACATTATGTTGAGATAAACCGGTTCCCTGATGCCGGCAAGGAATTGCGTATAGTCTCCACACAAAAAAAAAGCCGATACTGTGCTCGGTGCTTAAGTAAATGGAGGAACGTCTGCTGCCAGAGGACCAGAGTGATTAAGGTTGATAGAAAGCAGGATTAGGCTATTATCGATCGCTTCCTCATTATGGCGTGGCCAGACCGCTGAATGAGGTCTGTTCTCCGGTGAGTAAAACTATCAGAATAGAAAGAATCTGACGCGAGGAAAAATCACTTGGCGTGGCGTTGAAACCATTATGGGAGACATGCAAACTCTAAGGCGCGCCATTTAAACCTTGCGAGCAGTCTCCCGAGACCAGATGCCCCGGGATCTGAAACCATCGCAGTGAGGTCTAAGTGCGGTTTTCGCTCATGCAAGCTAGCGCAGATGCCAAGGCTGCCGGTAATTTCGGCACTTATAAAACAGCAAAGATGGAGTTTTTCAAATTTGATTCCCGTGAAACCACCTGTGTTCTCAGTTCTGTAGATTAAGGTTCCAAGAGATTATGGTAAGAGCACTTTAACTCATTCAAGCATTACAAACAGGAGTTCTGTGGTATGGTTATTCTAGGTGGATGTTAAAATTTTTGTTTGTCTATTTCTTCCTGTTTTCTCTATTTTTTGAGTGAGTGAGTGAGTGTGTGTACACCCGACAGCTCCATTAATTGAATTAATTGCGTGAGGCTACACGAAACGAGCGACCTGGATCGCAACTCAACTCAAACAACGCAAGTCCCAGTGATGCAAGCACCTGCCATAGAAGGGCAGTGGCCCATCGCTTGACTGCTGCGTTACTTCGCCAGGACTGGTAGGAAGACTCCCTGGGATCTATGAATGTCGAGAAGGAGCAGTTCTGAATAAACGAAAATTTAACTCATTATCTCTATCCGAACAACTGCCATCCGGGAACACTAGATCTGAACACCGCAACAGAAATGAAAACGGAACTGTTAGCCCATCTAAATCGCATTTGGCCTAACTACGTAAATCGACCAACTTTTTTCTTTATTTAGTTCATCTTCATCTTTTCACGTCGAGTAAACAAATTCATTCAAGATCCTTTACCTATGTCGAATAGTGCTGGCGCTTCTGTGATTGCCGTTCCTCAATTTTCTACATCTCTTCCGTAACTTTCTTTGCTATGGGTACATGTTATTGCAGAGCAGCATACAAAAAAGGAGGGAGCGAAGCCTGAGTCCGCTTGCCAACGTTTCGCAAAGAGGAATTGTCTTCTTCTGTAAGTGGACTGAAGCTTCCCCTCTATCGCTTTTTAAGAATCACACCTTCCTCTGCACTCTCTCTCTCTAGGATATACAGATAAGCACGTCATCCTGCCCCTATGTGTGGCAGAATCTCCAGCAGCATCAACGCCGAATATGCATGCGATACCACAGCAGCGAGCCTGCTCAAGGCGTAGATTCCTACCATGGCGAACTTGCTTTAAAGCCAAGTGAAATACAAACGCACTGGTCTCCAACCTACTTCTCATTTTGTCTGTTTTGCTGCTTTCACTCACTGAAGCTCTTGAAGCCAACGGAGTGCTCTTCAAGACTCTCGCAACAACATGTTCACGAGGAGCACCCGACAAGACAGCAAAAAGAATCCCACTTCCACGAATCAAGCTAGTTCGTAGTGCATGCTGCCAGGTTAGGAAATGTTCCGTTGTTTGCAATGCGCTCGAACTCCCCGCTACAGCACAATATTACAGAGCCGTGTCCTCGGCTGCACCTTCATTTACAAGCTTCAAGCCTCCTTGTGCCCTGCTCTTGCCTGCACATTCATTCTTGTATTCTCGGACGGTCGTGAGGAGTACGCACATTGCTCCACTGCCTGGCGGACTTCAGCTTTGCCTCTATAGCTCTCACTGCCAGGAAAACAAAAAGTTTCGGCGTCCGTCGAGAGGCAATAAGTAGCTGCTACGCTTGTAGAAACCTATATTGTTTAAGTTCGGTATGAAGAGTCGCTAACAGGCAAAATTGACGCCAAACTTAATGGGCGGGGTACTTTTGTTACCTAGAAACGGTACAAGTAGTCAACAAAGGCACTCAACTTACAACTTGGTGGCAGCTTTTACCGGAACTCAGGAAAGCATTTTGGAATCCTCACTATAAATAACTAACGTCAGTAAGGAGCGTTGCTATTGTTAACCAAAATAGAGTGCGACAACTGACTTTTTCTGGCGCGACAGGAAGGTGCGCGTTCCTTTTTCGTTGTCTAGTTTTCCCCTTGGCCACTATGAATACCAGCATTAGCAAGAAAGGAAGCAGGGCAGCTCTCTCCTTTGCCCTAAGCACCTAAGAATTACGCTCGCGTCATGCTGCGGATGGCAGTAGGAGAAAAGAGGGGAGGAGGCGTGGAGTTCGTTCAAAAAGTTTGAAGGGCAAAAACAAAGAAACACGATAAGTAGCACGCTATTATCGGCCTCTAGCTGTGAATAACTGGTGAAGAAAATACAATAGAATAGAAAAGTAGCAAACGGAGAGGGAAGTACAAAATAATATCAGAGACGCACATCGGATGGTTCGACTGTAGTTACGCGTCAGAAGCGAAGAGGATCAAGAGAACCATTCATTAGCCGTTACCACGGTAGGAATGGCAGGACATGAAGAGCCCGATTGGAATGCCAAGGAATTATCTTTTAGAGGTTAATTATTAAAGAGAGCAAGAAAGGCTGCCAGTCACAGAGAAGAGGGTTTACGGAATAAGAAGAGAAATCGGGCGGCGAAAGCACATACTACTTAATCACCTTGATAAAGAACATTGGCTTTTTTTTTCTGTAGTAGAGGTGTGTGGTTGTAGTGTCGCTCTATAGAACGGAGCTACTCAGAGATTAGTGCATTCTCTGACAAGCCATTTTTTCCATTGTTCCTGGTTCTCGTGTAACCTCTCGCCTTTTTTAAAGACTGTATTTGGGGAGCACTCTTTTTCTCACTTTATAAATTCCAAAGGAATGCAGACCAACGCACCCAAAAATGGCTCAACAAGAATAATGAGCTTGGTCAGGAGGTAGGGATCCATTATTGAAGGAACTACAGCGCACAAGGCAAGACGAAGTGAAAAGTACCGATACGCACACATCACTGAATCAAGCGCTGTACATTTAGCCATACAAAACCAGACATTTTCACTCGTTAGTTCAGCTTTGTGTGTGTAGCCTCTAAATTCGTCTTCTCCTGCCTTGGCATACATTTTCATGAACATTGAGGCCAAATGTGATGCTAGAGGTTGTTTTCGGTCCCTAACAAACTTCCCAGGGCATGCCCTTAGGTGCATAAGAAGATTTAATAAAAGATCAAGACAGATCCAATGTGGGCAGTTAAGCATGCAACGTTCCTTGTGCAGTAGAAATTGTGTCCCGAGTTTTGTTGCCCTACGGGAAGTCTGTTTTGAGCAAACAAATTTACATTTATAGGTGCCTTAGAGAGCATCAACTACCCTCTCTAAGCCTCCGTCCTCGAAATCGAGTTGCTCGCTGTGCTCTTTAGTGGTTGCATTCCTTACCCCAAAAATACTACTGTATTCTTCAATAACAAACGAAAATCAGTCGAACGTTGTCGAAGTCTATACCATACCTCAAAGACCCCAGATTCTTACGTCAGTAAACCTTCGGTATTCCTTTCCGCAAGGAAGCTTCGCTTCTTCTAAAAATATTGATATTTATCACGGGGCCTCCTCAGCGTTTGTTATTCTTTTTCGTCTGCATTTCGACATGCACGGTTAGTGTGAAGTAATTCTTTCACTTCCTTTGACCAAACTTCAGTCATGAATTCAGCGCCGCGTGTGTCACTTCTTACTTCTTCCTACTGTCTTGTGTGCCGCAGTTTGTTCAATAACGGTACGCCGCTAAAACATGATGCTTCTACCAACGTAGCGCTTCAGGTAAAGGACATTTCAACAACGCTTAAACAACGTCGCGCAAAAAAAATCAATATTTCACCAAGTTTGAAGGGCAAGAAATGAATGAACTGAATATAGGTCACAGATTGAAACGGCACTTGTTATGAGATAAAAAATAGGACCTATTCTGTACCATATAACTATTTTTAAAAAACAAAAAAAAATCCCCGAAAATAGATCTCTTCCGGTGTTTTCGTAATTTACGTTGAAAAAAAATACGAATAAAATCGTGCCTGCAGGGACGCACTGCTGACGGCGACGCATCCCATATTCTCGTGAAAAGTGTAAAGAGGCTTGTCGAGGAGTATGGAAGCTGTCTGGCCTATTGACAGGTGCGCCCTGAGCTCTGGACACGGTGTGTGTTCACGCTCTCTAGACGCTAAAGAGACGGTCACAGAAAGCTATTGAATTTACGAGTGGACCCTGCGCGCTCGTGTAGCCGTGGGCTGGTTGTGTGGGGCACGAATTTGTTGTGCCCGGCGGCCGTACATGCCGTCGCCTGCTGCATGCATTCATTATCTGAAAGAACAAAGGAAAGCAGTGTTTAGCGATGATTGTTGTTGTTGTTGTTGTTGTTGTTCCCCTCACAAAATGGCACATACCCACAAGGGGGATTGGCCATAACCAGGCGGTTACTATTTAAATTGCAGATTACATATGGCAAGCGTGGGATGACCTAACAAAAATTTTATAGCTCTGTTTCCGTAGCAGAGGAGGTTGCAGGAAGTTAAAGTGGCCTAACAAACTGAAAATTAGGTAAGGGAAAAGATGTGCGAGGAGAGAAAGTCAAATACGTGCGGATTTCGGTAAAAACGTTGCATGGAATAAGGCTTGCCTAGCGTTCCAGCCGTACCATGAGTTTCCATCAGGGAGCAATGAAGGCAGGCGTAAGTACTTTTTTTAGATTATGTATAGAAGTATTTAGGTGACAGTACCACCTTAAGCAAGGGGTCTCAAAACAACGAAAGGCGCAGAAAATATATTTTCAGTTTGCCATTCTCTCTTTGAATAAGAAAATAGTATAAAAACAAAAAAAAACAAGACAGAAAAATACAGTGAAGGCAGAAGGGCGCTCACTCTCACCTGCTTTTATTTGAGAGATAAAATTCCAATCCAAACTAAAAAACGGTCAATGAATCGATGGCACTGCAAATGTGATGTGTTTGCAGACCTTGGTTTTTTAAGTATTCCTTTACCTTAATAAATAAATAAATCATTCCACTATTGCACTTTCCATCGGAATGTTGTGAACTTATCTCTTACTCTTATACTGCGGCGACACACACGTGACCAATAAACTTAATTTCCCAGCCATTTTTCACATGAACTGAGCAGGAGCAGCGACATTTAATCTTTTATTCTTAGAGGCCATCTAGCAAATACTAACGCGGAGCACTTCACATAATGGAAGCAAAAATGAACACAACAGTAAAATTAAATCAAGGCGTGGGTCGTCAAAGCCAGAACTTAGCCAACCTCGCGAGTAATTTTCATTACTGCTTTCTGCGCACCACCGTCACTCGATCTAACAAAATAAAAGCCGCTAAAGCCAGAAACGCGATTTAAAGAAGGCATTTAGGCTAGACAGACCATTTCTTCTTTGCAAGAACATGGCTTAGGAAGTTTAACACGAGAGTGAACCGTGCTTTAAGCTCCTAGACATCTAATTTTACGGGGTAGAAGTCGCGTAGCGCACAAAGCGGAATATTTGTAGACAGAAAAAAGTACGAGTTTATAGGTATGGTTTCATTTTTCTGCTTCATTTTACTTTACTCGACGTCCCGTAGTTTCCTTTGCAGGGATTCACGGTTGGTCCAAGAAAAAGCACTGTAATAGTTAATTTCGTGGTCTGCATTTCTCAGAGCGAGATAGCAAAAGAAAGTGTATGCCAAGGTACAATAACCAGGCAGTTCAAATTCGCGCCGTAATCACTGCAACGCGTCTCCAGCAGACGCTGCATTTACAATGATGTTGCTGCTCGCCTTACGCGCTCAGATCGGTTTTAGTGAAAAAAATGCAGCGAATTTTCTCGCGTCGCAGAGTTCTAGAAAACAACTTTTTCTTTTCTTTATAACAAGAGCCATTTAATATGCCATCGCCGTGTCTCAGGCTATGGACTGCTCATAAGCACTAAGCATCAGACCAAGTTAGTTTTACAAGTTTATTAGTTATTGTTCGTTAATTATCGAGGTGATTGATAGTGCAATTTTTAAGGAACTGACTTCGGCTGAGTGTGCCCTTCTGAAAAAAATCTTTGTTTCTATTTCAAACACCCTATTTTAAGGAATTTTTGAAAGCGTTCTCTTAAAGGCCCGGTATATGTTTCACGTCCCAAACTTTTGCTCTCAGCTGCTAGTTCGGCATGAGTACTCCTAAATTCCGTCACTGTAGCTGCGTGCGCAACCAGCTTTCCCTCAGAAGATACCACTATTTCAGACGTTGTACAGCACGCCGTATGTACAAATGCTTTAGCTTCTGCTTTTAGATGTGCTGCTGCCTCCCATATAATGGTTTTTGTTGACTGTGGTATTTTGCGCTTTCAGGAAAAAACGTGCTGATCTTTTTTTTTTCGTCTCGCCCCCCTTCGTTCGGAGGCGCTTCTTGAATTCGGGTAGGTTCTCTTGGCAGACCTAAATCTCTGTCCTCTGAAATGCACTGCTTGTTTTTTTACAGCCAACTTCTCCTTTTGCCCCCCCCCCCCCTAACCTCTCGCAGAAAATTGAAATGTAATCGAAAGTCAATGCAAGAATAAAACAAACTCTCCTTAAAAGTTGTTATCGACTCTAGCGGGTGTCTATTGCCTGCGAGTATATAACAGCTCCGCCTTGCAGAAGAACTGAGACAACTGTTTTTTTTTTTGTAATTTACTGTTATATTCCATATATTGACTCTAGGAATCAAGAAAGAAAACGTAAGTTGCAACATTACCAAAAATAGATAAAGAAAACAGAATACGTTCGTGACAGACTGCACGTTGCTTGATCCAGACAGCCTCTCCCGCGTGCGTGCAGGAGTCTGCGCACCTGCAGTCCAAGTCAGGAAAGCGTCGGGAGCTGCTCCCCAAAGCGCATCCCCAGAATAGACCCGGGCCGCTCCCCGCCTCCTTCCAGCTTCCCGACGCACACCCCACGCTCAAGATGATTGCGTTCTTTCAGACTCCCAGTGGGGAGCGACAGAGCCTGAGAACAAACATGCGCGTACAATTCAACGAGCTCTGCAACAGATGCAGGCACAGCGTCCTGGAACACCGAGCTTCTACACGTAGGACTGTTTTAAATTCACAGAGGTTGGCACTGTTCGCTATCCTACCGTACTCTAACTACACCTGAACCAACGATGCCTCAGAGACGAGAAACACGCCTACGACTGCGTGAATTCAACGTGTACAACGCTAAGGGAGCTACTACTAAAGCGGCAGAACACGAACGCCCTTATTCTTGTGAAGTTGCGGCGTCGCTGAAAAATGAAGTACCAACTACACCGTAGTGAAGCATGGTGTTTATATGCGAAGACATATCACGGCGAGAGGCGTTGGTCCTTCTTGTTTCTTCCTAGGTTACAAAGATGGTGCTTTGCTTCCGTGCATGGTATTACATACACGAAGTCTGGAGAGAACCAGACTAGACGCGGTCGAAAAAAAGGAAAGGAATCAAGACGCCAGCCGATCGTCTCAACGGTGCGCTCTGTTGTGCTCCCAGTTTCGTATGCAGACGCTCGCACTCCACACCAAACTTCCCCTTTTACCAATCTTGTGCATCTATCGTATGCTTCCCATGCAATGCCTTGCGGGCTTGAGAAGCGTCGTTTCCGTTTGTACCAGGCGTATCCGTGGAAGCCAAACCGAGGTGTGTCGTCTGGCTTTTTATGTCTTTATGTCTTTTTATGTCACTTAAGTTTTTATGCAGACGCCACTCAAGCTGTGTACCAACCAGCTCAGATACGACCAGTTTTGTCGTCCCTTCTGTAAACACCATGTTTCGCGCTGTTCACGCGTGCTCCATGCACTGTATTCGAGGAATGGATTCGCGATATGTTTGGTGGCAGCAAACTACGCAGGCGTCGTTCAACATAATTGAGAAAAGATGACGTCATTACTCGGCATAAGATGACTTACAGCCAGTGGGCTGGCTTTGGATATTCTTTCGGCACACAGTACAACTTCAGAACACACAGGAAAAGAAAGACACGAGACAGGCGCCTGTCTCGTGTCTGTCTCGTGTCTTTTTTTTTTTGCCTGCGTGCTGTGTTTCTGTGCGCTTATCTACCACTACCACCATCTACTCAAGCTATGAACCAACTAGCCCAAAAACGTGTTCTACAACTTCAGAAGATAGAAATGTTTGGGGTAGCGGTAATCAAGATAAAGCTTCGTTACCTCTAGCTTTCCCGTCGCCGCAAAAGCCACTGCAGCAAGCATACACCGTGGTCACAAAGGTGAGCGCCTAAAGCAAATGTAAGCTTAGATAGACTCGTTGCCAGCATTTGCATGTGAAGCTGCCTTAAAGTATTCCATAAACTAATGAACAAATCGATTATGTCTTAGCGTGCAGTGCGGTTCTATTTGGAGTAAAGCGTGATCACAACTCGTGTCGGACATACAAAGCATAGCCATCGTTCTGTGCGCCGATTTTCGGTAACGTTTTTCGCCTGTATATTCTATAACTTACTTACATAAAACATTTTTATTAATTTTAATCTTTCTCATTTTGTCTGGAAGCAAAAACGTTGCCTTAGAGGAACAAACTGTAGTCGCTGGCAACGAGAAATTAGTTCGTGTCAAAGTTAGCAAAAAGATTTGAGAATGGGGTTCTAGGAAGCCAACACATAAAAGTGAGCACGCTTGTCTAGAGCGCTCGGTTGAAGTGCTACAGAGCGATTGAAGTGATATTTGACGCATCTGCTGTGATAAGGGTAAGGTCCTTGTGCCTGCATAGCTTACACGTCTCTCCTTCGGCGCTCAAGCTCAGATATTATCTCAACTCCTTACCTGCTTTAAGCTTTCGCTTTCTTGCATTCCGGTAAGCACTACTCGAGCGTTCTAAATAAGTGTGCTCACCCCTGTACTCCCTCGCCTCAAAGCTGCTCCCTTAATTAATACGTGCGATGGAAGCATATAACACACACACACGGACGAGCACACGTGTGCGTAGGCTGACGAGTTAATTTTTTGTTTGCTAAAAAACTACTCCCAGCCCACGACCACTACTAGGCAGTCCTTGTAACTTGTAAGTACGATTATTACGGCTACACCCTTATTATTTCTGGCAGCCTAGAGTTTTCCATTGTTCCATCTCGTGTTCGAACCAAACAGTGTCTCCTAGTGCGCAAAGCACTTAACGTGATGCACACGTCCTAGCGTCTGTGACGACATGTACAGTATGTGTCGTAGTTTTAGCGAACACGCGCATACCCAGAAATTCTGGACAACTGCATTTTTGAACGGGACAGAGTTTATGTCCGCAATTTTTTATGTTTTACGATTTCAATATATCATTCAACATACCCGAAGATCTCTCCACATCTCTATATAACTGTCCATACAAATACGAAGATAAAGCACACTGCTTTACAGAGTGGCACTCGGCCTTCCATTCTCCTGCCTATCCCTCACCCCCCCCCTTCCTCCCCCTGGGCCCATCTGGCTCACCACCCGGGACATGAACATTCAACGCACTTTCGTAACCTTGACCCAGGACCTGTTAAACGCCTAATATAAAGGCTGTTTCAATAACCGTGTCACGCCATCACACAACCCGTCGGCAGGCTTGCATTTTTGTGCAATTAACGTTTTAATGCGTAAACGTTGTATGGCTATGGCTGTTCGATGCGGACTAGATAATCTCGGTCTTATAACGGAGGAGCTCGGTGGTATATCGGAAAAAGAATGGTGTCATCGGATAGAGCATCAAAAGAGGATGTGCAAGTGTCAAAATGGTTAAGGTGGGTTAATTAGGTAATTAATTAGAGCCACAAATCTCCAAAATGTGGGCGGGGCCGGAGCAAAAGTGGCGCCAAATATGAAAACACCGGAAGTGGGCGGAGCTGAAGCGTGGCGCCAAATTTGAAAAACCGTAAGTGTGGACAGAGCGAAGCGTGGCGCCAAATTTGAAAACTCAAAATGGAGCAACGTTGGAAGTCGATTATTTTAGGCCACGACCGGCTTTAAGCCGGTCATGTTTTAGGCAAAGAGGGGTACAGAGGGGCGAGGAGGCGTTACTCCTTACGCATTGCTCCAATGCAGGGTGTCGCAGTGATCCCATAATTTTTTGCTATCGTGAGAAGCATTCCCTACTCGTTTTCTAGGGCAGACTTAACTGCTCGATGCGAGCGATGAAAGCACAATAGTAATATTTTGCTACGCGTCGGAAGAATGAACCATTGACTTCAATATTTTCATTACATTACCTCACAACTTTTCAATATTCAAAATTGAGTATGGTAAACCAGCTTTTAACGCGAACAGAAGTGCATTTCACAGCGAAGCAGGTAAGAAATTAAATGAAATTAGCTTTTGGGGATAGAAAATGGCGCAGTATCTGTCTAACATATCGGCGGACACCTGAACCGCGCCGTAAAGAAAAGGGATAAAGGAGGGACTAAGGGCTGCTTCAGGATTGTCCTCTCGAGCTCTCTGCACCATTTTTTTTTCTCAAGGAGGTGAAACCTGCCTTTATCAACTTAAGAGCCCGTTTAACCACATCTTCCGTTCCCCTCTGTTTATGACACATACTGTAGTTCCCCCTCCCGTGAATAACGACTGTCGCCGGTTCCTGGCATTCACGCGCTTGAACGTGCCGTAGCAGAAACTGCTTTCCTGCAGCCGAGAGACAAGGGCGCTGGTAAGTCTGCTAAAGGGACCTTTGTGTATGAATATAGTCCAGTTCGTGGCACGATTTTCATTGTGCATAGTATTTCGCTTCTGAGCACGTGGTCAACGGGTGCTGCAGGGCCCTCCAGACAAGCGAAGAGTGCGCAAGTTACAAACAGCTTATCACTAGAAAATTTAATATTGTTTTTTTTTTAGGAAACGGCACAGTAATTGTCTCACATATCGACGGACATCCGAACCGCGCCGTAAGGAAAGAGAGGAAGGTTGGAGTGAAAGAAGTGACAGAGAGAAAAAGATGCGTAGTGGAGGGCCCCGGAATATTTCGACCACTGGCTTTTACGTGCGCTGACATCGCACAGCACACAGGCGCCTTCGCGCTTCGCCTCCGTCGAAACCCGGGCTCGAACCCGGGAATTTATGCGCAGTACCTTATAACTAGCTATCTTTTCCATAAGTGCGTGTTGTATTAGTGGCGACCTGGCCGAAATTAATTTGATTATGGGTGCCGTCGATGATGATGAATGTGGATTTTTTTGCGCAAGGGCATCTATGCCATGGCACAAGGTATTTTCGACTTCTCAAGGTGGAGTCAAGGACCCATTCCCAAGCATTTCACCCTAAATAAGCCGAGCACCAGACCAGGGGAAAACTTGTACCCATTGTATCACCGGTGGGTACCCGGCGGAACTGGGGATCGAACCCCGCACCTCCCGCATGCGAGGCGGATGCTCAACCAATTGGCCACCGCTGCGGTAATGGTTGCCATCGAGGCTGACACAATAGGCTCTCTGTATTTTGCCGTTTAGTCTACCAAAACCTATTAATAAGATGCCCTGCTGCTTTCCTCCACTCCTGGTCATGCTTGCTAATACGCTTTCAATCACCTGATTAACTACGTAGCCAAATTAACGCCTGTCTGAACGCCTAACTGCAGCACTGACTCCTTACTTTTTTCTTCTCTCCGATCGTTGACCCTCGCCACGCGTTTGTATCTATTAAAGCAGACAAAAATCTGCCGAAAAAAAGAGCCTCCGTTAGTTACTTCCGACACTGTCATAACAAAAAGTAGCAAAGAAACCTCCGCTAGCGTGCTGGCACCGTTTATCCACGGGGACCGCCTGGTGGGGATAGCCTGCTTCCAGGTACGACGGGAGCTTATTAGGGGGCCGCCGCAAGAGCTCTCAGCACGCGACAGCCACGCCACTAATGCCTGTGGTGGCGCCAGGAAGTCTCGAGTGTACAGCGAGGTCGATGGTCTCAACCCACACGGGCTACACTGCAACAGCTCACCACGCTGCCAGCGGGACGTGCGCCCTCTTTATTTCAAACGGCACAAAAGTGTATAATCTACCGCTGGAGTGAAGTTGTCAGGATACGTGTCTACAAAGCTCTGCCCGTCTACAACGTGCAATACCTTGTTTATAAGGTGACGCTATAGCATTCTGCCACTGTGCGTGGAGCTCGCGGTCAACCCTACCTAACTAATCCTTCAAATCAAGGTGGCCTCTCTCGTTTTCATTCACGCCAATTACTGTCTGTCTACATGTCGATGTTTCTTTGGGCTCATCTGTCACGTCAGTACCTCTAAAGTTTATGACGTTTCTTCAACGGTGCCGTGGCTCAGTGGTTATGGCGCTCGGCTGTTGACCCGAAAGACGCGGGTTCGATCCCGGCCGTGGCGGTAGCATTTCGATGGAGGCCGAATTTCAGATGTTCGTGTACTGTGCGATGTCAGTGCACGTTAAAGAGCACCAGGTGGTTGAAATTCTCGGAGCCCTTCACTGCAGCGTCTCTCATAGCGCCCCTCACAGGGCGCACAGCGCCTGCGTGGAGTGTGAAGACCAGGAAGACGCAGCTATGCCGCAGTCGCTTCTAATATTCGCGTGTGGGCTCAGGGAAATGGTGCTTTCGGCTTCGGAGTATTATTTGAAGTGAGACTATAGATTAGACCAAAGCAGAAGAAGCAGAAACAATGGTGAAATGTATTAGTTAGTGAATGGTGAACAACGAACACTGTGCGTTTTGGTTTTACAAAAATCCTCGCACGAAAGAATGACACGCGGAGGCAAAATGACATGCATAAGAAAGAGTGGTAGCGCAATAAAATGCGGCAGTGAGATGCCAGAACATCGCACAAAAATGCAAATTTGGCAGAGCAAATTGGTTCATCAGTCAGGGGCAGCTATTCACGGCCTATTTAAATTTTGGCAAGAGTTGCAGTGCGGCAGAAAACGTGCGGTTGTGTTCAGGGCCTGGACTCATTTTTTCTGTCAAAGTCTGCTGGTTTGTTTTCTCTTCTTTCCAAGGCTGTGGAGTAGAAGGAATTCTCAAAAATAGTTTTGTGATTGCTAAGTGGAACAGTCATACCAGCTTCGAAACAATAATTCAGTACTTGTTATTTCTATCACACTGAGAATTCCATCGAGTAGAATTGCTTCATGGTGCAGCTTGTAATAACCCGTTGTTCAAAAAAAAATTCCTGAGCGATGCATTAAAAAAAATGATTGCGGGTAATGGCATGCATAATCCTGCCAAGTTCGCACAACCACACAAATACTAAGATTTAAAATCTAATACACAGTGTCATCTCACGTTAGAAAGGGTTAGAGCGAACACACGTCTCCCGTTGTTTTTGACACGGTGACGTTGCAGTGGAAGGAATCGGAAAAGTTTTTGAAGCCAGACATCAAGACATCCACGTCATGCCGGAAAGTAGGGTAGCTGCGGTGCGGCGAGCGACACATTGAATAGTGTACGAAGATCATGTAAAACAGTTGTCGACGGGTAACGCTCAATGGAACATTCGTGTCGACAACAGAATCCCAGTCGACTTCCTTACCGGCCTCCATACTCGTCTGCACGCTGAGCCAGAGGAGTCTGGAATGCCATTCTATCAACGCCAAGCTGTTCTCCACTATGCATTCGCGGTAGGCTTCCAAGGTGGCATTTGTCGCGGTACTCCACATGCTGGAGAATATGAACTGCCAGAGAGAGTCAGCCAGATAGATGCCCACCGTTGACATTAAGACCATAGGTTCCGCATTATCCGTCAGAGAAACAAGGCCGTACACTGAAGTCGGCACCGTGAGCACGTTGTCATTAATGACCACGTACCTCTTCTGAAAGTCTTCGAGTAAATCCTCGGATGCAGCCAGCGTGAATGTCCAATGTCGTCGAGCTCGCAGCAAGTATGCTCGGGTCACTAGTTCGGCGTGAGCGTAGACTGCCGTCATGTTCGGAATTGTGAGGTCTCCTGGCACTATATTTGACGGTAATAGTAAGCGCATTTTCTTTATTGTTTCACTGAGCTTCTGGAAGTCGTCAGCCGCCATGCCACTGCGCACTTTTTGGAGTACTGCGTCTGCGACGATAGTGTAGGCTCTGTTGATAGCAGCGTCTTGCGTATCACTCTTCAGGAGCTGAATGCTGTCCAAGATCCAAAGCGGCCGCAGTTGTTTGGCTTTTATCTGGCAGGTAAGCTTCTTTGCATCGGTGTTGTTAGTATCGAGAATCAGCCTTGATGCTAGCTTTAGAGACGCTTCAACAAGTGCCGAAACTATAGCAACCTGCCGTTTCTCTGGCCCGAAGACGCCGGTAAATATATCTTCTAACGCTGGCTTTGGAACACTGAAGACATCATGAACAGTTACGTTGAACTTCGACATAAGTTCCTTCCACTGCTCTGTCGTGACATTGGGAGCCAATTTTGTTACTGAATCAAATTCATATTTTTCAGTTGCTTCTGCCATCGGCTTCATGGTTTCATTCATGAATCTATTCATATCTATGATGCTTACGTTATACGACACTGCTTCGTTCACTGCCACGAGTGCATCCTTCTTCAGTCCATCCAGGACGTCAGACGAGAGATTTTCACTTTTCTGGACGAGCCACGACGGTGAAATGTTCAAGTACGGTGCATGATTCGACCCGGCCCCAATACTGAATTCGATGATGGAGGGCAGTCCGTACGTGATCGAGAGATCGACCAGCAGAGTGAGAAGGCCGTGAGAATTTACGGAAGCGTTCTTGGCGATGTCGCTGGCCCTGGCGATAGCGTCTGCAGAAGCTCTCGCTACGTATGTGGCGTCTTCTGGTGACAGGACGCAAGCGTGGTAGTACGCGACTATTGCTGCTCCAGCTTCGGTTTTCGAAGAACCGTCAACAGCATCCGTGGTTAGGTTGACTCGTTCATGGCGGTCGTCCGTAGCGTTCACCAAGGCGTAGCACGTGTGGTCGAAGAAGCTGCGGCAGGGGTCTATCGTCAAGTTAGCTGCGCGGTACAAGTCCTGAAGGATGTCCAGGCAGCAGAAGGACGAGGTCCT
>JARKHS020014799.1:0-23289 GCA_030143305.2 Amblyomma americanum | reverse complement strand
TTTCTTTTATGTTTCGTTCTTGGCATCTTCATTCTTGTCAATTTGTTTTAACACCAGGACATTGGTCATCCTCTATTTTACATTTATAGATCCCTGGGAAACCTCATACCACTCCTGTCGCAGCTGTGCAGAATGGTTAAGCAATTTGCCTCTGCCCTGCGATGGCAGGTGCTGCCATTGGTGGGGCTTGTGTGACCCAGGGTTGTTCTTCCCAAGCAACTGATCATTAATTTAACTGCCATCTGCCACGGTGGGTGGTTTGCCCACAGTCTGGTAGATGAAGCTTCACTCTCTCTGCAACATGTCCTCTCTAATGCTCCTGCATTAAAAAAGCTCTCATGATCCATTCTCCAGGACTTCACATGTATACAACAAACTATGCTTTACACACTTTACATTAAAATTATGCACAATAACATATTGAAAAGTACCTGAGGTGGCCCAGGGGTCCATGCATCATGCAGCAGCCAGCCCAGTAATAGGCTACTTTCAACCTCGGCTTCCGCTGACACGGCACTTTCTCCGGGGTGGTCTTCGGGGTAGTACAGCTGTGGAACGCACCTGCGCGAATAAACAGCAGCTAAGATTAGATCATTTTTATTCACCACAATGTGCACCCTGAAGCACTACCAAGAAATAAGAAATGAAACTAATTCTATCAATGATACAAGAGCCACCAGAACCAACAACCGAAAAATAGAAACCAAGACAGCAAGCTAAAATATACTTAGGGCTGACACCGCAAAATCTGCTTCTGCATCGCTGTGAAAAATAGCCCAGTATGCACAAACCTTTAACAGGAGGCTACAACATGTTACTGAGCTTGTTAGAGTAACACAACATTAACACTTACAACATGTCAGATAAAAAAACGTTCTGCCGGCAGAATGCAACCGTGTACGCAGCATGTACAATCTGTAGACTTACTTTGCCAAAGCAGCAGTGACAGCAGTGCGAACCCTGACGTCTTCATCACCAAGCAACTCAAAAAGTACCTCGTGCACGAGAATCTCTTGGTATGTGGGCATCCAGGGACAAACACTCTTGGTAATACTGGTGGACACGCTACTGATGTGCTGCAGTGCACGATATGGCAGCTCCCCAATCATCTCCACCAGTTCCACCTTGAGAGAAGGCAGAATGCACAAACATGTAATGTTTGGAGGGGAATTGCGGAGAATGGTGATAAAGTCTGACATGATCAACAACCGAGCATTCCACCGGACTTTTGCAAAGGGAAGGAAGGTGCAAAGGTCAGAAAACACCAGCAGCGAGACTGCTGCCCCAATGTAGTCAGTGCAGGCACCCACCTTGACTAGCCAGTAGGCATTGTCCTTGAGCTTCATGCAAGCTTCAAGCAATGATGGCACCAAATTGGCATGGCAGGAGTGCAGTAGGCCAGCAATGCACAGTCGGGTGGCCTGCACCCCTGTACGGCTGGACACTGAAGACGAGCTGCCTGCCACTCGAGTGATTTTGCCCACCAGGTCGACAAGCTTGGGCAGGTCTGAAATATCGATGGGAAAACAAAAGGAACAGAACCTTTTGAAATCCAACAAATCACCACATAAAAAGTTCCTTTGCCCAACTCAGTGACCTCATATAATACTGCTAAAACAATACAGGGCTATATATTACACTACAGTGGTTTCGCTGTTTGGTAAATGGATGTATACATTTGATTAAAAATATTCTTTTGAAAATATGACAGGGTGTCTAGCAAGCTATTCTTTTCAAATTCTCCAACTTTTCTATGTTTTCCCTGACTATTTCAGTCCAAATTTCCTGACCAATGAAGAGGCTGAAATACAGAGTGACCATAATAATGTACAGTATACATGGTCCATTCATAGCAAAAATATAACTTATGGAATTGCTACTGCAGCAGTGAAAACAGATCTGCTCCTCCTGTTAAAGAGCAGATTTTTTCCTGAAGGTGGTACATGTTAAATCTGACTAAAGAAGCAACGGTTGCTTCGTCTTCTCCAACTCTTTAATAGGAGTACCTGCCCTCTCCTTTTTCTTTCGAGCACCTGGTGTTTCCACTAAGTGTGTGCGAATACCAAATTCGTTTTTTTTTTTAAACGGATGATGTTTTTGATGCGTCGGCTTACAGTTGAGTCAACTTTTTTTTTTTGGCCAGCTAGGAGCACGAGTTGCGAGATCGACCTATATGCGGTAGTTTACCATATACATTGAGCGTTATGACCTTTGTAGAGTTTATTTAGTATGTGCTCGCGAAATCTCAGTGCAATCTGCGCACCCTTAGTTTGAAGCCTTAATTTCAGGAAAAAAAAAAAGTACGCAAATTACGCAAGTAAATATGGTATGTATTGGGAGAAGTGAAACTATCCAAGAGTTTTTAACTTCACCCCAAAAGAGTAACCACAAATTGGACTTAAAACAACCTGAAATAATACCTGAAGACAAATTTAAGAGGCCATGCTGTTTAGCGTTTAAGAGAGCAAAAATGCTGAACAAAATGAACAGCACTGCCTATTACTGCAGCTGAAGAGAGGTGCAACCAAACCTGCACCGGTTCTGGCCCTGTGCAGAACTTATCAGTGCTTGCAATGCAGCCTCCAATGACACAAGCTTTGATTATGAGTGCAAAAAGGTATTGAGAACTGATTTGCATCCATAAATCAAAACTAAATAAACCTAATAAAATTAAATAATAAATACAACAATGACAATAATGACAATGACGATAATAATAATAATACAATAACGGAATCATTTTTTTTACTCCAATAATTCGGACTAGCACGGTATTTCAAACTTCATTCAGGAACTGTCACGCACCTTATATGAATATGTACATATTCGCGACCGATATTCTGGACTCTGTCGAGTCCAAAAGTTCAATTTTTATATCTAAAACAGATGCCAGCAATACTGAAGAGATCGTTTTCTGACCGAAAAAGAGATGCGAGCAGGCATCGCTGTCACAACCAACTGGCCCTTCGCCACTGTGAAATGTGCAATCTTGGTATAATCTTGGATTTAAATGGAATCAGATGGACTAGTTGGGTAGGCTCAGCTATTTGTTCCTCATTGTTGCCACTTGAGTTAATGGCACACTCTTTGTTGCAATAAATGTCGCTTACAAATAAAAAAAAGTGCCTGAGCCAGTGCGTGCGACTGCACTGAAAATAGAACAGCAGCCATGTCCGCCATGGTGGCAGTGATTTAGATGCCGCCGCCTGTGTTGCAGGACAGATGGGGGGATGTGGGTGCTGTCGGAGATGCTCGCTTCTTCCTGCGAATTCATGCTAGCAGCGTTCGCAACCGTCGTTACCCCGTGAAACTGACAGTTCTCGCTTAGTGTGGCGGGCACAGAGCGGCGCGGGACGTGCGTTGCGACGTGTTCGCAGCATGGCCTACGGCTGCGTAGCACAGTCTGGGGTTTTAGTGACACGACATGACGAAAGTGGACATGATGAAAGCATGACTCTGGCTCAAATACAACCTAATATTATCACTTGCAAACGGGTCGTAGGAAAAAGCAAAGTTCATAATTTTTGAAGCCGGTTTTTCCCAGAAAAGTGATTTTTTTGAAGTTCACTGATTTTTCAGGCTGTCTGATTATTCGGACCAATATTTCGGGTCCTGCCGAGTTTGAAATATCAGTCAGCGATTGTAATAATAATAATAATAATAATAATAATAATAATAATAATAATAATAATAATAATAATAATAATAATAATAATCTAGTCACAAGTCCAGTTGTCTGCCTGATGCATTACAGCATTGCAGTTAACCCAACAACATACCTGGCCTCCGTGTTTGTTTGCGAGCCCAGTAATTCCAGCCATGGCTTGCCAGCTTCAGTGTGTGACCAAGGTAATGACCTAGCAGGAGGGCAGTCTGCCCACACAGCTGAGGGTCAGAATGATTCACAAATTCAAGGACATCCCATATTTTCTGATCATCATCTGGAAACAAGAGATCAAAAGATGAAAAAAAAAGAGGCAATTAATTCATATATCTCTGACAACATCCCGCATCTTTTACAAGTTAATGCCCTTTGGGGTTAAAAACACTGAAAGCCATTTCAGTGACCATGACAATACCAGTGCTAAATTTCCTTGTGGCCATGAGCAACAACTCTTACAAAAACACTATGAAAAGAACGCAACAGGCAACAACTAAAATAACAATGTATGTGAAGCAACCAGAGCTGTTTGGTTAAGAAATGAAGAAGCAAACAATGACCACACTCATCACGGCAGCACTATGCCTCTATAGAGTACTCTCTTTAGGATGAGCAAGATTAGAGATTGTAGCTCTGACCAGATGATTACAAGTTCACATTTAAAAGAACTGCTTTCACGCCTTAGACTTCCTTGGCATTTTAGTGCGGTAGTGCTACTAGGCACATTTTCCAATTTCAGGCATATGTACGTCCCCGATACCTGCTTTGCAGCAGGCGGCCCACCTGCCCGCCAGGTTGTGGGCAACCTGCCATGTATACACCTGGTAGGCCTTCACCTGGGTGAAGGCCTGGGTGAAGAGTGAGGGCCTTTATGGTAAACGCCTTCCAGGTAAAGGCCTTTAGGTCAAATGCCTTTAGCACGTAAGGACCGTAAGTGCATCGTAACTAGTGCTACTGCACAATATTCTGCGCTTAGCCATGCTAAACAGTCTGCCATATTTTTACAATCATGATAGGTGTCTGCAGGAGAATTTGGGATTGAGATCAAGTGCCCATAATTTTGCCAAAATATTGAGAGCACCTGAAAATAGTCTCAAACATGGTACAAAAGGCAGGATCACACAAGTGCTACTTGCCACTGTGAAGTTCATTTTGGGCACCTTCAAGCACACAAGGCTTTGTATGGAACCAGTCATGAGATAGGAAAAGCAATGATGAATGCCCTATTTATATTACTGTCTCTCTAGTGCTTCTGACCATTCCCAGTAGTTTTCCTTGGTACATTAGCACAAAAAGCACAATGAGAAAAAGGATTTACTAATCTTCCTCCCCCATTTTTTTTTCCAAGGGTGTGGCGGCATAAAAGTAAGGCATGCATTTTTCAAAGATGGCGGTCAGAATAAACTGTGCAAGCAATGCTGAATAAACTCATTCTGCCTTTCTACCACACACTTATGGTTGCACATGCCATTTGAACTTCTGAAGCAAAAGATGCAATGTCACCACCTTCGTCGGGCACTTGGGTGATGTGCAGGTCAAGAAAGAGGCCTGGAGGGTAGAGCAGCAGAACACGTGTAAGGCTGCCCATGGCCAGCACTTTCATGCTGACTCGCACGTTGCCGTCAGGCATCAGCACTCCATTGGTGCCCGTCAGGAGGAAGGTGGATGCGAGAAGGCGCGCGCAGTACTTGAGCGGTACGTCCGCATCACGATATGAACCAAGGTTCCCCAACTGCACATGAACCGACAAGAAAGGTCACCCTATCAATTTTCCAAGTTGCCCCTTCCATAAAACTGCCATAATATTGCATGTCTGTATTTTGCTTACATATAAGCTACACATTAATTTTCAATTGTGACCTAATTAATAAAGATGTGGCTTTTTTTGGCGCATAACAAGTAGTTTGGACTGAAGAAATAAAAAAATGAAAGACGTTCCATTTCGTGCTTCTTAACTTGGAAGATAAGAAACTATAATGCTTTACACTAATATGACCCAATAATTTACACCACAGTCGATCAAGATGCAGCGTAAACTGGACCATCTAGCAGAAGAAAATGAAAAGCATTAAAGTAAAGTAAGCAAAGTGCTCTCTTTTCACATAATTGCATCTAAAATACCAAATAAGCCATGAATAAACACAAATAATCGCTGGACTTTCAGCAGTGACCAAAACATTTAAAGGGACAGTGAGAACTCTATCAGATTTTTTTTGTTAGCAAAATCTGATAGTTCGGCATTTCATGGCTTTGTTGCCGCTTGTCTGGGAGCGAAAGACGCATTTATTTCAAAGAAATTTGGATTCGAAGTTGAAAAAGTTGTTCCCGCCACTCCGATTCAAACTCGAGAACACTTATGACGTCATAGAACGGAGTGGCGTGAAACGTGACGTAAATGGAGACTCCGTGATTTCTGGTGGCTAGCGGTGCGGTCTAGCAGCTGCCGCCACACGTTGAAGGCATCTATCGGGGGTCGCTACCGTCGCTTCGTTTACGGTTGCACCGGCGTCCTGTCAGCGTTACGATGGATCCCGTTCCCGAATCCGACGACGTAGTTTTCGCAAAAACTCCGGCCTGCATTTCAGCGACCTCAGCCCCACAGAGCGTGCGATGCTTTTCAGGGAGCACGGTTAGGTTAGGAGTCTGTGGATCATTTCCCCCTTCCTCAATGAGCAGCCGTTGCAAACTAAATATCATAACCGCAGTGCGGGGTGTCGCGAGGGACTAGGACAAGGCCGGCGCGTTGCTCCCATCGGGGGCTGGCCAGGGCTTTGGGGCCAACGGATTGTGATTCTTTGAATGGCACGGAGGGCCAAGTTATTTATTTTTTTGCCCCAAAGAACGGATGGGTGCTCAAGGGCGGCCGTGTTTAAAGTTGGTGGCTTGAAGCTAAAGCCGGCGCATGACGCTTCAACGGCTTCCGCTAGATCCAACGGGTCCACTGGATCGTGCTCTCTCGCCCACTTGCATGTGCCTTCATATGTGTACTGTGAATGGATTAAATTAGGCGAGAGCTCGAAAAGAACAGCTCTGCCCAACTGCCGAAGCTATTGATTGAATTACGTCACAACGCGCACCTCGCCGCGGAGCCGAATCAGTCTGGCCGGGCCGGTGGCAGCTGGCGCACTCGGCGTGAAATAGAGACATGCTGCAAGTCTCCGCCAGTGCGGTCAGAGTGCGCCGAAGCCACCGAACGCGTCGGCGGTCAAGCGCAGTTGGAGTATAGAGGGTCTCGCTTTGGGCGACGTGACATGGCCGTGCAGCGCGCGCGCGGGCGTTACGCCGGAGCATGAACGCGCCTTAATAGAGCCTGCGCTTAACCGCTAACCAACGTATTCGGTGGCGGCATCTATGGGAGCCACTCACTGAATAAAAAAAAAAATCCTGTGCCGAGGCTCGGAATCAAACCAGGTACTTTGGAGTTTGAGGCGGAGACGCTACCACTCCGCCACGATGGCTCAAGGTATAACCATCAATAAAGGCGCATCTAGTGAATACACTCTTCTGGTGCAGAAATCTTCGAGCTTTCGCTACGTATATCCTGGGCTAACAGAGCTAGGTCATCAGCAATTTTTATTAACTGCCTTGTACCTTGTCTCCCGTCCCTAGTAAACGATTTCTGTTAAGTAGTTTGAAGTTGACTGGCACAGCCGGGAATGTTTCGCCGGACGAGCGTGCGAAGACTCAAGGGCTCTTTATACTGCGGACTGTCTTGTGCGATCACCGACCATTGTGCCATCATAGTTTTTCGACCGTGGTGATCATCTGACAAGCCTTAACAGGCTCCTTCAAAGGTTAACCAGCCCTTGAAGCTGCACTTGGAGTTCCTCTGCTGTTCGGTGCTTGTAAATCGAGGCGTGTCAAAAACAAAACCACGGGGCACGCAAAGCTCATAAACGCGAAGCGCCATAACAAATCGAAACTCTCCTGTCCGCCTGTGGCGCCGCCAAGCATCGGTTTTCTTTGCTGTCAACATTCAGGTTGTCTTTTGCTTGCCTTCTTTGTGTGATAAAAGTGCACTATCGGCTTTAAAACAAACCTTACTTCAATATTGAACCACGCAACGTTCCTTTCTCAGCCTCAGAGATGTAGGAAGGAAAATTCCTCCAAGGTGGCGTCTCTTGCCTTATGACGTCACCACGCTTGTACTTGCGAGATTGGCCGGTGGTGGCGATACCTGTATTTTGGTTCTTGCTTTTTTCTACCTTACAAGAACTTTGTTTTCAGTAAGGGCAGCGTTTTTGTGATCAGGAGCCGGTATTCTATCGATACAAGCCAACTTCAATTTCTCCTCAGTGTCCCTTTAAGCCCTCAACTACTACATACATTCGTTTAAAAAAAATCACCTGGGCACACGGATCTGCAAACACTTGTGCGAATGTGAAAACTGACACAGAAGGCACACACTGACATAAGCAACATCAAAATTTCAATATGAAACAGAGCAAGATGACAATTATTATTTAATAGCCACTTGAACCCTGCATTCAATGGAATGGTAGGAGACATATACAGTAGAAACTTGATGATACGATTCCAGTTGGTATGAATTTGTTAGATGCCTTGGCCAGAGCGCGCTGTGTGCAAAGTGCAGAAATTCGAATGTTACGAACAACCTCCTGCCCACTGCGGATGATATAAACACCCGAGCCGCAGCCACGTCCTCGAGCACTAAGTACTATTTGCTCCCCATACAGTATTGTGCGTTTTTATCGCTGACACTTTCAAAAATTTCCCCGCCTCAAACGCTGGCTCGTTTGCGGTGAAACTGCATACAGAGCTTGCGTATTATGGTAACTTTTGTATCGTAGGAGGTTTGACAACGGTACTTACTTAGTTGAGCCGTGCATGATGCGAAAACATAATCGTCTACGTAGAGATCGGCAACCAAAACCCGCAGACGACGCTTTTTCGCTGAAGGGCGGCAGTGGCGCCATCTGTTTGCGGTAGCGCAAAGCGTCACGACAAGGCCATCGAGGAGAGCGTTGCAAGGAGCGCGGGCCGTTTGAATATGCCGTTCCTGTCGTTTCGTCTGCTTCTACTGAAGCGCTTAAAACATTTTCGACTAATTAAGCGGAAAAATATCAGAACAAATGATTTAACGAGGCTCTACCTTTTAAAGAATATTGTTTGTAATGCTCGCCTCGGCAGCCTTGTCGTGACGCTTTCCACTGCCCAAAACAGATGGCGCCACTGCCGGTTCTCAGCGAAAAAGCGTCGTCTGCGGGTTTTGGCTCGCCGATCTCTCGTAGACGCTTACGTTTTCGCATCATGTGCGCCTGAACTAAGTAAGTACCATTGTCAAACTTGCTACGATACAAAAGTTACCGTAATACGCAAGCTCTGTGTGCAGTTTCACCGCAAACGAGCCAGCGGTTGAGACGGAGAAATTTTTGAAAGTGTCAGCGATAAAAACGCACAATACTGTACATCACCAACAGTGGAATGACCAGTCACACAATGTGCACCACGAGCAGTGAGAGGCGCTGAGCGACCAGCACAGTGCCAACATTACGAGTCAGCACTGGCGCATGGCCATAAGTAAATTCCGTCAGCCGAAAACAGATCTGCGTAAATTCTGCATATGATTTTTGTTTGTTTAGGATGATACGAACATTTTTGTGTAACCAATGAGATTTGCATGACCACGCTTCTACTTCAAGTAATTTTTCCCACAAGAACTGAGTGGTGCCTTCAAATTTAACAAATATCTACTTAAAAAAAACTGATATATATCGAAATAACAGCCCACATGTTTGTGGTACATAAAGCAAGTTTAGTGCCAAATAAGATATAGGCACATCTGAATCCAATTAAACTACACCAGCCCACATTGAGTCCATGTACTGACTTGGTAACTCAGCAAAATAGTTTCGCACACTAGCCTGGCTATCCTAGTTTGGCTATTGCGGTGTGGCTTTTAACACATAATGAATAGAGCACAAACATCACCATAAGAAATTGGTAAACTAGATAATTATTAGGAAACCCACTAAGCTTCTAAGTAAAAAAAAATACCTGCTGGAAGGACCGATAAATGTTCGTTTAAAAAAAATGTAAACAAAAAAACTGATAGTTTCCAGGTCTGAACTGAAGAGAGAATGAATTTTTTAGATAACAACCAAAAACAGCGAACCTGAAACATATGTAAGCTGCTAGGTAACCACCACTGTGGGCCCACGCAGCACAAAGATCACGATTGCTGTGTTTGCTGCTCAACAACAGTGGGATTTTCTAAAGAAGTTATGCCACTTCGCCATGCACATCTTCAGCTAGGCACATCAGATTAATCATAAATAAAGCATTAAAAACAAGGACAGCCAGCATACAGCTCTGTGTGCTCTCACAGTTTTATGTAGTGTCTCAAGACTTAGAGGGCTGAGATGTACAGGTCACTACAGTTTTGAGGTTATCTCCAAACAGTGGCAAGTGCCATTGTCTTGTTTATACAGTGATACCCTGGTTATGCGTTCTCTATTCATGCGACAACCAATATTTTACGACAAATGGCGTGGGCCCTGCAAATCCCCCATAAGGGTAATGCATTAAAAGCTTCGATTCTACAACAGAAAATGATGCACGTCCCGCTTCTTACGACAGCCGGCGGGAACTGTCTGGAATGAGAGGCTGGCGAAGCACTTTATTAGTAGACGACACGTCAACCTAGTCCAAATCAAAATCGAGATAGAGACGTGTGCACAACGATGCAATCCATTGCATGACAGCCTGTAATGACGGTTCTGCCGACAGCTCAGACTCTATGTGTGTGACCCTTGGCCGTCGGTGCAAGGCGGCTCTCGCCTGGGCCATACTGTGCGCTTCTCTGATGAAAGCGTCACGGAAATCAACTGTATGTTCATGAAGTTATTGTGCAGGTGATAACAAGGTTAGGTGTTTCTATGATCAACGGCGGTTAGTTAGAAACCACTTCCCACTGCGGCTTTCAGTGTGGAGCATGTTAGGCCCAGCGACATCGCGCGGGCGGCGCTCTGTCACCCTGAAGGCAGCACACTGCTGCAGGAAGCACGCCAGTGGCATGGGTGTACCCTAGTCCCACATTCACGCCATAGGCAAACACCATGATTTTGTTTTCTTTTTTCTTTTATAATTTAAATACCTAATACATACACTGCTGCCTGCTGCCATAAAGTGACAGCAATTCTAGATGGAGCCTGAACAGAAAAACGTGTTGCTGACATTTGGTCGTACTGCACATCGCAAAAAGTCTTTGAAGAGTCTGGGTAGCCACATTTTTGACCCTTCATTTAAATCATCCGTTTTTGAGGCACATGTGAAGCCTAGTTAACGCACAGTAATGAGAGTGCATGCGCGAAGCCACCTCTTCGATGCCGAAAGGCCTGGCTGTGCAGTTTCAGAACTAATTTTCGCAGAATGAAAACAGGGGCGCTTTTACAACGTGTGGGAAAATGAACTATAAATAATTTTGAGAGCTAGAGCAGTGGGAGCGTTTATTATGCGAATTTGTCAGCTGCGCGTGATTTCAGATTATACAACACCTGGATTATACGATGGTTTTGCACGGTCCCCTGAAAATTGTATAGTCAAGGTTCTACAGTACATATTTTTTTCCGGTCATACTAAATACCGATTGCCAACTGCTATGCTCACCACAAATTCCACCTTGAAGCCAGGAGAAGAGTTGATGGAGACCTTATCCCATACACCCTCCTCTTCTGCCTTCAGGTCCAACTTCTTCAATGAACAGGGACGACGCATTGGGCTGTCTAAAGCTGAAGTTTACAACCACAACAACAAAATATTCATGAAACGGTTAAAATATAGAAGGAGGTTAAAATAGCCCTAAACTGCCACTCAATAAAATGCATGGCCAAGCACCACCAGTTTTCTCTCAAAGGATACTTCACGATTGCATGTCTTCCATAACACAATGCAGCACTTGATCTCTGTCACACACAGTGTCCTTAAGGACATGGCTTCACACACACATACACAAGAATCAAGTACAGAACACTTTGAATATCACGTTTGTATATTTGTTAAAGTAGAACAAGTGAGCATTTATTTCTTTAGCAAGCCATATTACAAACAAAAATGTATTACTTCTAGTTTCTGTGTTCACTTACTCATGAGAAACTGTCCACTACTCCATGCAGTCCATAGGAAGCTTCCAAATAGTCAAGCCCGTTTGTGATGAGCACGACCATCACTCAGCGTTCATTCCTTATACATAACCTGAAGTCCACACTAAGCGGACTAAGTATATTACATAACATTACATAAGTGTACAAGGACTTGTTTTACACAAAATTAAATAACACATTTGGAATCAGTATGCGAAAATTACATGTTCCTCTCAGTTTTCATAAGTGTGACTTCATGAATAAAAATTTTTTTAAGACCTTCTTCAACCCTTATATGAAGCAAAGGTTGCAATACTGTCTTGCAAATGCACCAACACATCCACACTAGCTACTCCAAGTCAGTAAGAAAGCCCTGAAAGAAATGGTTCCAAAAAAACGAAAAGAGCAATCATAATATTGGCCCAGGCACAATGCTTGGAACTTGCCAAGAAGATGTGTGGGGGCTGTGCTGGCAATTGAGAAGTCAGAATCTTCGCCATCACAAGATGCTATGCTTGCTGCCTCAATATCCTCAGGAAAACCTGCAGAGCCGTCCTCTGCTTCAGACTGGTGCTCAGATGAAGTTCGACTTTGAATTGCGCACGTTACTGAAAAAAAAAAATTCAAGTATTCCATGCTAACGACAAGTGACAAAAGCATACACATGCCAAAAAACCAAGACCAAAGAATGCAAAAGACTAACACACATACCTAATGGAGAGTCATCACTTTCATCAACAAGCTCTACTTCTTCGTCGATGTTCAAAGATGATCCCATCACTTTCAAGAAAAAAGCAAGGACATAAGCAAAGTTACTTTTCCATAGCCTTGGAAAGTAAACATCCAGCTGTAATACAACCAAGCCATGACAGACATAAAATACACCACCAATTAATTCTGAGAGCGACCCTTATGCATAGATCCCTACGGAATGCGGCAGCGACTATTTGGTCCACTTCCATGCTTCTTACGATCACTGCCTTGACTGCTATACAGACACTTAAAAAGTGACAAAGAAGGCAATAAAAAATTTTACTGCTGTTGTGGAAACACAGAAGACTCACTTGAGGTGTCAGTTCGAGAAACTGGTCTGCGGTTTGGAGCATGAATGAATGACTGTGCCACCCCACTAGGACTCAAGAGCACTTGGAGAAGTGCTGGTGGAGGAGTTGTCAGCAGCTGGTTCAGAGCCTCCAGTGCTGCTGTCACCACAATCTGGTCAGTGTTACTGATGTGGTGCAGCAGCAGCTCATAGATCTGCACAAACATTCAAAGTGATGCACAATTTCATAGCCACAACTAAGCAGTTAGGATACACAAAAAAGATGCTCTCATAAAATTCATATCCTAAACACTCACTACGAGGGACAACATATATATGTGCTTGGCTACAACACACACGATGCCACCACAGATATTACAGTCCTCTTTCTTTGTTTTGAATTATGACTCTTTATTCACTATATATACACAAACATCAACAATACAGCCAAATGCTGGTAGTAGCCCTGTGAAAGCTGAAGACTCGTTAACCAAGGGTCTACAAAAATAAATTGTAATTTGTGGTGTCAAAACATCCCGAAGTAACACATGGGCTACGAGGGATGGCATAGTGAAGGGTTCCGGATTAATTTAGACCAACTAGGGTTCTTTAATGTGCACTGACATCGCACTGCACATGAGTGCTTTTTGTATTTCACTTGCAATGAAACACGGCGGCCGCAACCAGGATTGAACCCATGTCTTCAGGCCCTGTAGCCGAGTGCCCTAACCACTGTGCCACGGCAGCAGGCCTGCAGCCTGGAGTATGCATATCCCATGAATTACAAAAAATTAAAATTACAATTTATAATGTCCCCGCAACTCATTGCAGTGTGATTAACAAGCACAAGACACCTGTACAATGTAACAAGATGTCAAACTGTTAGATATGCTCCACTATTAACTGCTTTTTTTTTTCTTTGCATTCACAGGAAAAACTTAGTAATCCGAACTTAAACGGATCAAAGGAAAGGTTTGAATTATACGAAAATCTGAATTATCGAATGACCTCGAAAAGACTGTCAAGAACTGCTTGCATCAAGGCAAATTCATTTGGTGAAAGACTAGGCAATGGATGCCTGCTTATGAAATAAGAATAGTGTGGCAGTGACTATTTTTCACATTTCCATCAATGCTTTATTGAGTGCACACTGTTGGGAGCGATGAAGCAGAACTACTCCAAGATAGTAAGTGCCTCCCCGGCATCCTTCATGGAGTGACATGGTAACGATGGCAGTTCACTGCTACAGCATCGGCACCGTCGCATTTAAGGAGGCTTTACTGCAAGAACAGCAAATGGCACGTGACAAGTGCAGAGTTTCGGCGCACTGGAAGAACGGAACCACGCAGACGGAAGTGAAGGAAATGCTCAGCTACACTGAAGCGGGGAGAAAAAAAAAATAGGGGGGTGGGGATGAAACATCAGCAACGTGCCAATCAGTGTCCGAAACATCGGTTGGCCGGCAGATCCTGGCTGGCTAAGCCGCCATAGCTGTGGGTTAGCGCAAAGCTCAAAAAAGTGAAACTGAAACTAAGCAGTCGGACTATTCTTGGAGACGTGGCCATTCATTCGTTGTCACATCTGCCAGTGCACGCCGTTGGCAGCGGTATGCGGACCATGAGCAAATCTGCAGCATGGAATTCTGATTTTGAGTGGGCTATTTCAACGATCTCTTGCTACGCGGGTCATACCTCGATGCGGCCTCCCCTCAGGAGCCTGTTCGAATTATCCAGCATGAGGACCATAGTGTCTGAATTAGCAAGCGTACAATGCCATAGATATGCTCCACTATTAACTGCCATAGAATAATATGGGCGCTGGCCAAGACCGAGCAGACAGTTCATATTATCCGAATTTCCAAATGAACTTGGATCGAATTAACGAGTGTTTACTATAACAGCATGCTTGCTTGCACCTCTATCTGCATACAAGTTCTGAATTATTAGCAGGAGAGGGGGATGAATACGGAGATGAGCGTGTAAAAAACGTCACATTCCACACTTTCTGGAACATTTATATTACAGTTGACTCTGATCACACCCTCAAGGGTTGCCAGACTCATATCCCTGGCATGCATAAAAAGAAGAAGGCTGGATCGCACACCACAGCAATGCAAGATATAGTTGAACCAATGCAAGATATAGTCGAACCCAATTATACCGAACTCGGTTAGATTGAATTATCCTTTATATCCGATAATTTTTGAGCACCATAAAGCTACAACATGAATGTATAGGAAAATGGACGGCTACATCGTAAAAAATTAGCCCCCACATCTGGTAGTTTGAACTTCAGCCAACACCGGTCGACTCATGAAGCTGGCTTTCAGAAAGCACATCCTCGAAGGTTAGCTTTCCCACATGAACATGAATGTGCTACTGGTGCTACATAGCACGTGCAGACCAATGATGACGCATATTTTCCATGATGTAGGTGGCGGGCGCATACCCAGCCAACCAGAATATGCATTTTTAGCCCATTACGTCAGTTGTGCCTGCATCACCCATGTTGTCGTACAGTTCGCATATTTGCTGCGTCATGCTGCCAGCGGAAAACTAGCATGGTTTTCATTGTCTGTGTGCGTGTGCAGCGGCAGCCGCGAAACGGCAGAACATCCCGTTTTCCATAAAACTGGAAATTATTAAGCAAGTTAACAAGGTGAGAAGAAATCCGAAGTTGCTCGCCACCAACATGGATGAATCGATGAAGCTTCAACCATTCGTGGTTGGAGAAAGCAGGTCTCTGCGATGCTTGCAGAATGTGCTTTCGGTTCTGGTGACCTACAGGTCTAATCAAAGAGCGTGGCAGACCACTGAACTTCGCCAAGTGACTGAAGGCTTGGAACAGCAACCTGATAAGCCAAGACCGCTACGTTCTGGAAAAGCAGCGCTGAACAGACGAGGACAGAGACGAGGCGACAAGGACGGGCGCTGAACTGACAACAAATTTTATTGAAGGGATTCACATTTATAAACGTAGTGCAGCTACCGTTCGCGCATGCTCAGGAAAGTCAGCTCTTTTGGTGAAAGGGCGATAGAGGCTGTGCTGACGCAGCCCTCTCCCAGGCTATATATCTGATTTGATTCAGCTATTTCTCTAGTCATACGTACACTGCTCTTTCTGATTATGGAGGTGTCACCGAGAAAACTATGTACCAACACGCCCAACTCGCCGCATTAACCGCTACGTCTGTGTCCACTGCTGTAGTGCTAGTTGCAGCAACATTGCACTTTGCTTCCTGCCGCTGAACGCAGCGTTGGTGCTTCAATCTTTGGACCAGGCAAAAATCCGTGCTATGAAGGTTGGTTTTAAGAAACGCTTGACTGAATGGCTCCTGCAGAACCCGAGAACTAGAAGAGACCCAAAAATCGACCTCTTAAGCACCCTGTCTATGCTGAGTGGGATGAGCAATGATGTCAATAACGAAACTATACAGATCTGCTTCGACATTCTGGTCTCTGCTTTCCTAAAGAAGACTGAACGAATTCTTTGTCAGGTCAGCTCGACAAAGCCGTCGCGAGTCTTGGATGATATGTGGAACAGTTCGAATTTGCTGGTGCTATTTTGATGGGGCACACGTAGGCGACCTTATCTCCGTGGACGATGATGTTGAGACCGTGGGAAAGCTTGCGGACGAAGACATAATCACCGACGTCGCGAATAACCAGAACACCACTGGTGCGAACTATGATGAGGGTTTAAGAGAACCTGTGCCCACGTGCTTCGACGTGCTCTGTGCACTCAGCATGGTTCATTGCTACTGCGCAACGATAGAAGGCTGCGGTCTCAGCTGTTCGGAGTCCATCGATAATATTAAAAGATGTTCTCTCTGAGGTAATGAAGATGAAACAAAAAAATCGCGATTATTTCACTTGGTAATGTGAGCGCAGTAAGTGGCCATAAAAAAAATACATTTTTACCATCTCAATATGTTTGCATGTTGTTAAATTTACTGCTACATTTATATCGAGTTGCACATTATATTGAATTCGTACGTGTTTTTTCGAGAATTCAATAAATGCGGGTTCGACTGCACTTTTCTTGTATTGCTGTGGTGATAGGCAAGATATAGACGCAGCACAAATGATTACGCAAGCCCAAATCTGTCTGCAATCGCTCCTTTGCATTCTCCATCTACTATTTTGCCCATCCTGTTTATGTATCAGCCTTTCACATTTTGTATTGCAATAGTGGATGGTCACTGAATGAAAAACATAACGGGCTTATGCACCTGGCCTCAAACAGGTGCCCATGAAAATAAAGCACTGGCATACACTGAAAACAGGAATACCTTTAGGAAATGCTCCAATGTTGGGCCAGCTTTTTCAGCCCCTTTCAGTGCAGGCACATCTTTAGCAGGCTTACTGCCCAGGTGTGGAATCAGATGTCTGAAACAAACAAGGACTCCGACGATGGTGTGAGCGGGATGGTTTTCTTGTACTGGGAGCACTAGGCCTGCAAGGGTTTGAGAGAGAAGAAGAAACAAGACAGTTGCTAGTGTATAGATAAGAGAAGAAAGCAAGACACAAACTAGAAAGCAAACACACATGCTCTGGAATAGCTCGAGCTGGTCACTGCCTGAGGATGCTGCTTTGAGCCTGTAGCCTGGCTGTGGATGTGCAAACCAAGAAGCACGAGCCAAGACTGCTTTTTGGCATGACACTGGAGAGAACTTGCAACTTCAGGAACACCGCTTCATTGTTCACTTATATGCATATGTATTCCTTGTTTTTAAGGTAAAAGCCTTAATTGCCCCATTGAGCAAAAACCCATCTGTGTGTGTGTGTGTGATAACACTCAATGCTGTGTGTGATAACACTCAACCTGTAAAAGACTGCATCCACATGCAGACGGTCAGCACATCCAAATGCAACCTGATGTGGCAGCTGGTGGGGAAGGGGGCAAGGGCCGTGGTTGTGTGGTGACTGCGTTCACGAAATTAGCACAGTGTCGCGGCAACGGCTTAGATGTAGAATTGCAAGCTGTGTAGAATCGGGTTACACCACACTGCAGCACACAGAGCAGAAGGGATGCAGCAGCGCCATGGCGGCACCTTCGAGCAGCCAAGTAGAGGTAGGATGTTGCCAGCTGCGTTGCAACGTGAGGCGGGCTTTTGCCTTCTCACACGTAACCAATTTTAAGTGTCCCTGCTAACTTTATGTTACAGAACATTTTTAACCAGCCCAAAGTTCTTAGTTTCAATGTGCACTAACAGCTCATTGGCTGAACAAGCAGTTCTCACTCATTTCGACTTATAATAAACTGCACAACTCCAACCAAAAATTTTAACTTTAACCCAACGTTTCGAAGCCGACTCGGCTCCTTCATCAGGGGTGACTAAGGGCAGTAGCTAAGCGTCTTTAAGTATAGAGGGGAGGAGGGTCAAAGGAACGACAGCTGTGACGCGAAAGGCGCGGAGGAAGGGGAGGGGGGGTTTAGGCTGTTAGTCACGCTGGCGCACTGCAGGGAGCTGGTGACACGACCACCTCCACGCCTTAAAGTTTAAAATTAAACCTTAAAGTTAAAATTTTTGGTTGGAGTTGTGCAGTTTATTATAAGTCTTCAAACCCAACCAGACAGGCAAATCTGTCAAAATGTTTAGTTTTCACTCATTTCGAGGCCGAAATCTTCAAGGAGGTGAGTTAGGTACAGTAAAACCTTGTTAATGCAAACTTCAATGGGAAGGGAAAAACGTGACAATCATCCGAATGTTGAATTACCAAATGCTCGTTCCCTCCTCCCCCCCAAAAAACTGCCAAAGAACTGTTCACATCATATAGTACATTTTTTGACAAAAACGTGGGCCATGGTCACCTGCTACCAAGATGAAAACTTCATGGGAACACCGATTTTACGAGGTGCACACTGTCACGATTGTCGAAGCCAAACTGTTCAAAATGATAAAGGCCTCCGCGGCATTCTTCACTCTGTGGCAATGGAGCCTCTTCACAAGCAACCTCATCGCATGTGAGGAGGTTACACCACATTAACTGCAAACAGCATGTGATGAGCGCCGAGTTTCAGCGCACTAGAAGAATGGAGCAACCATGCTGATGGAAGCAAGGGAAACATGCTTTGGCACCTGAACAGCGACATGTCCTTTAAAAAGTAAAAAAAAAATCCATCGACGCACCAATCAGTGACCGAAAAGCTGCGCACCTGAATCACATGCGGCCAATTCACAACTTTCGCAGCCTATTGGGGACGCCACTGAAAATCCAATACGGGTGCCTGAGAAATGATCTGGCTGCCACACTAGTCTTGTGTTGTGCTTCATTGTGTTGCCCAAAGCTGCATTATACTGCTGGTGCAAGTGTGCATGCAAGTCTTGGGTGAAGAAGCTCTCTCAATGCAGGCCGTGTTGTGTGCTGTGGCGTGAATAAATGCATGGTATCGTCTGTCACCGTACAAGCCCTCTGTGTGCCGGTATCACAGGTGTAACTGGTCTATTATGAACTACATTCGGATACTAACGACGTGAAGTGGCAGGTGCAACGCTTCCCAAGGCGGCAGGGAAACGATCGACATGTGCACACAAAGAGCAAACACTGATACAGAGAAAATTTTAATATCTTATCCAATTCACTGATACTGGCAGACTCCAGCACTTCAAGATGTAGTATGTATGTGCAGAGTTCTCAGCCAGTGGTCCCATTTTCCTCTGCACATACAGCGCATCGTGCTCTGGGCACAGCAAAAACCCATAGATACCATGCAGCAGTGACAGTCTGGAGGGCGCATTTCAGCCCCAGTTTCTTTTGGAGCACCACTGGTAGGCAACAATTTTGACTGACATAAACTGTCAAAAAGGCCCAAGGGAAGTATAGCTACTACTCCCTTGGTGCCAAAATGCTAGCTACTGGCAGTGGCTGCAGAGGTAGTTGCATGTCTCTGTAAAGCTGTGTACACATTTTGAATTTAGTGCTAATCTGCAGACGACCAACTGTAAGCGTTAGATACGTTAAACAGGACAGAAAACAGATGTTTTTGATTTCTCGAAGAGTAACTGTACGATCAAGAGGTCGCTGCTGCATGCCGGCCTCAAGGGTGCTGCACAACTTATGTCAGTAAATATCGCTGCTCATTGGTAGTGCTCCAGAAGAAATCACTGGGGTAGTAGTGTGCGCTACAAACCATTATAGTCTTAGTCACAGACTTTCCAATGTGAACCTTGATCATACTGAAAATTTAAAGGTGCACTGAAGAGGAATCTGAACTCGCTTTTTTACCGCGGGAAATCTATCTACACCTTCCGGGCATTCTTTGAAACTTCGAATTATTGTCCTGTGCGGCCGATTGCCCTAATTAAATCAGATTAAACATCCCGGCTCCTGCCTTTTTTTTTTAACTCAACGCGGTTGGTAGGCCAAGTCAACCAACGTGTGGAGTGCCTTTCAGCCAGTCCAGTGGCGGCTTCGCTTTTGGTTTTATTTTGTTTTTAGGTTTCTGTGAATAAACAGTTTCAGCCACAGACATTAAGCATACCGCAAATTAGGCCCACAGAAATAAAAATACACGTGGACTCATTGATTTACATATCACTCCGCTGATGGCAGAGCGGCAAGTCGCCACGGGACTGGCTGAAGCGTTGGTTGACTCCTCCTACGTACCGCGTCGAGTTAAAAAAAAAAGTAGGGAGCCGGGACGTTTAATCCAATTTAATTAGGGCAATTGGCCGCACAGGACAATAATTCGAATTTTCTAAGAATGCCTGGAATGTGCAGATAGAGTGGCCGCGGTAAAAAGACGAGTTCAGATTCCTCTTTAGTGCACCTTTAAGCAGTGCGAAAAAAACGAGCGGCGGTGTTTGTGTGCTCCTTCACTGTCCTCGTTTCATAGCAACGTTTTTAATTTTTGTGATTAGTAACTGACTTGCGCACACCCCACGTGTTTAATTAACTTGATAATCCTCTCCTCCTTGAGCTTAAAAGTAACGATGTAGTCCGTGCTACGCCTAGACTGCGCCAATGTCAAAACGCATGCGTGCTGACCTGTGTTTCATTGCCATAAAGAAAGAACGATTTTTGAGAAAATAAACTTTATTTCACGCGTGTGTGTTGCGCTGTCGCCAAGGATGGCGAGTAACAGCATGCGACAGCTGAAGTATGACACGCAATTCATGCTGGTCTTCTGTAGTAAAAAGATCCCGCCTGGACTTCTTTAAGCGATCGCGCTGTTAGCCACCTTCCGTGATTATTACAGATCTTGCCTGCTGCTCATAAAGGCGATCATGTTCTTGGCGATCAGCAGCTTCCACCAATGCCGAAGCCATAACAGCACAGTTAGCGAGTGAAATGTTCAGAGGCGAGTCAAAATGGTTGCTCCATCTCGAGCGCCGGGTGTTAGTAGAGACTTTCACATCGCTAGTTTGCACACGCTAAGTGGTCCCATCGCATCAGGCATGTGCCCGCGCCTCGACGCATGGAGGAAGGAAAGCTCAGGAGAGGCCCCCGCTATCCGTGCTGCACGCCAAAAAGTGTGCTGTAAGTCACGTGCTTTTGCAAGCACTACTGGGAGGCTTTGGCCGATGGCACAGCCAATAATAACGATGGGTGCACCGGCATCATCTGCTGCATTGTCTGCTGCGCATGAGCAAGAGCGGAAGCCTTCACGTCTGGCTTCAAAAATGTGACGTAACCACCTCGCCTCACCTCGCGCTCTTGCTGATTTTTGTGTGCATGCCCGCGTACAGTGCACTGCCAGTGCGCTCGTGCTGGAAGCTCCTCCAGATTGCCACTGCCTGATGTTACAACAATCTCCTTTGAGAAACTGTGCGTATGTAACATTTTACTGTAAGTGATAAACTAAAATCCTGCAGATCTGGCCCAGCTCAAATTGACAATATTGTGAGTTAACACTTACAAGAAACAGGAAACGAATTTTTGAACCGGGTTACAGCAGCACCTTTTGCACTTATGCAGGTCCTAAATGAAGGGTCTTGGTGAATGAATGGAAACCGAACAGAATTTGCAGACAAAGAGAGGTTCAAATGCAGCCGGTAAATGCATTCCTGCATTAAAATCTAGAGAGAATGTATGCAGATTTTTCTCACCTTTGACCGCAGTTTGAGTACTGCGGTAGACAATGTGACAGCTTTAGGATTTCTACACACATTGTGTGTTTTACGTAAGCACATGGATATTATAGTAACCTGTTGCTACGGCTGCATGCAAAATGCAACAAAAACACAATAATACGAAAGAAGTGCTGCACGATTTCACTAGCAATACAGAAGTTGGGTGAGAGATGCTGAACCAAGCTGGATGCAGTTCGCCGGTATCATCTCTCAGGCAGTACTGGAGGCGGCCACTTGAGCTCAGAAAGGTGAAACCGAAACTATGCGGCCAGAGTACCGTATTTACGCGATTGTAAGTCTGCTTGAATGAAAGTCGACCCCATCCCATATCGCATGTCACGAAAAAAAAAGAATGACGGGCATGCCCATGGGTCCATTCCAAAATAAAAATGCATTAGTCACTGGACTAGTCGTCCACACATGCACCACTGTCCTCAACAGTGCTCCCTCGTTATTGCTGCTGCGGTCCCACAGCATGTCATTCTAATGTCGTCGTCCAGCACTTTGCAAAAAACCGCAGCATGTCGTGGTGCGACCTGCACCCTGACATCGTGTGGAACAGCTGAAAATTTTGCCGTGCTGCAACCACCACACCTACATCACTCGTTATGAAACGTCGAAAGTGCGGCCCGGCGTGCAGTTGTTTGTTTCTTCAGCGTAAAGAATGACAGTGATCTTGAATGTAGCCGTGAACAAGCACCAAATGCTTACCGGCCCTGGAGCACAAATGATGATTGACGAAGCACTACATTAAAAACTGGTAAAACGTGGACAGCAGTTGAGGAAAATACAGAGCCAAAGAGAAACTACAACATTTGTCCGTAAAGTTTCGAGACTGATTTATTTTCTTCTCTAGAAATGATTCCCCAAAACAAATGTTAGTGCGTATGTGTAACACCATCTTTTCAAGCTAACCTGAGCTATTTCTGTTGTTTGCTAAGGCTGCCGCTAGATGGCGCTACATGTAGAAAAATACTTGTCACTAATCGTCTGTGCATTCTACAGTGAGTGAATGTGGAGAGATGGACGTCCATCTCGAACAGCGTGTAAACATAAAATTCTGTGTGAAGCTTGGCAAGACAGCCACACAGACGGATGAGCTCCTTCGTGACGCTTACGGCAACGAGACATTATCACGGGCGCGAGTTTTCGAGTGGCACAAGAGGTTCATTTCGGGGAGAGCGTCGGTGGAAGATGACACATGTCAGGGGCACCCTTCAACCTCACGAAATGAAAACGTGGCTTGGATCAGGGAAATCGTACAGCAAGACTGCACCATTACAGTCCGCGTGCCATCAGATGATCTCGACATTAGTAAGGAAACATGCCACCAAATTTTGCGTGAGAACTTGGGGAAACGAAAGCTGAATGCCAGACTTGTACCGCACTCCCTCATACAGGACCAGAA
>JARKHS020014798.1:0-34449 GCA_030143305.2 Amblyomma americanum | reverse complement strand
CGTGCCTACTGCTTTAAAACAAAAAAATATATATATATAGCTGCAGTCTGAAATTTAAGAAAAAAAGAAGAAAACAGTAAATCAAAGTTTTAACGATCTAAATAACTAGCCATATTTTAACAAAACAAGAACTGTCAGCGGTACGGTACAGACAAACTTCCGTACACACAACAGCACAGGAATAGTGGAAACCAAAACCAGTATTTCACGCACGTATTTTTTTTTTTTTGGGGGGGGGGGGGGGGGGTATGTAAATTGTAAATTGTGGGGTTTACCGTCCCGAAGCGACACATGAGATATGAAGGACGCCGTTGTGGTGGGCACTTTGCGCACGTCGCTGCGATAGCAACTGAATTCCTGCGAACATTCACAATTAAACAAATTATAGCTTATGGCTTATATGGGGGATTATATGGGGGTGGAAGATAGACGAATGGATCATCGTTAGTGCGCTTAGATCCCTCCATTTACGAGAAGCATCAATGTGGATTAAAAAAAAAACAGCGCTAACAGCGCGAAAGGGTAGAAAGAAAAACACAGGACGAGCGCTGTGTCCTGTGTTTTTCTACCCTTTCGTCTCCGTTTTTCCCGCTGTTATTTTTGAATATGTATCACCAACACGCCCGCCCAGCTATTGTACCAATGTAGAATTAAACAAGCCAATTATCTTGAAAAATCTCCGTGCTGTGGTGATGAACCGAAAGGCCTGCGCGGTCTTGACCCAGCCAAGAAGCGCCGATGACCTTCCGAAAAAACTTCGGGGTTGCATGCAGACAATTAAGTTTTTTCTTCAAGCAAAAGTGAACGCAGGAAAGGTGACGAACCCTACGGCAGTACGGTCAGACGGGTTTTGGCTAAAGCCTTCTCCCCCGTCATTTTTAAATTTGACGATGGCTGAGTGGTTAGGGCGCTCGGCTATACTGATCCGGAGTTCTCGGGTTCGAACCCGACAGCGGCGGCTGCGTTTTAATTGGAGGCAAAACGCTGGCGCCCGTGTGTTGTGCGATGTCAGTGCACGTTAAAGATCCCCAGGTGGTCAAAATTATTCCGGAGCCCTCAGGCCTCTACGGCACGTACCTCGACCTTTCCTCTTTCACTCCCTCATTTATCCCGAATTCCCTTACGGCGCGGTTCAGGTGTACGTCCAACGATACATGAGACAGATACTGCGCCATTTCCTTTCCCCCAAAACCAGTTATTATTATTAGAATAAAAGTTATTTCTCTCTCTCTTTGGTTTTTTGACGAAATGAAAGGCGCAGTAAAACAGTCCCACTTAATTCTCGATGGGCACCGGAGGGAGCGAGGCGCATTGTCAAGCACAGAGAGCGGCGTTGTAGCGTGGGTGGGGAGAGAAAGAAAAGAGAAAAGAGGAGAAGTGGATGAAAGAAAAATACACGTAGAAATGAAAACAAAAACTAAACATTTATACAGAACTGCCAGTTTATTGGTTGGGTTTGATAGTAAACTGCAAGACATCTCCAACTAAAGCTTTAATCTTGGCTTCTTTTTTTTAAGCGAAATTTATTGCCCCAGGGCATCAATGATGGGTGAAGGTGTGATTAATGATGTAGTAGACATTAAATGAATGGAAAAAGGTTAGCTGATTTGATGAAGTCCAGTAGAGAACGATGGTACGGTCCCTGCGTCCAGGCAATGTATGAAGAAGGGCTGCTTGGTGAAAGACCTGCTACCATTAGGTGCCGGATCCTTGTAGGCTTGAGAGCTGGGCAGTCCCACAGTACAGTGTTCCCACAGTAATGGTGACTTCCAATCGCAGAGTTGGAGCACTTCGGGAGCAACGTTTTCTGCTCTTTTCGGAGCAACTGTATTCCAAACGCAGATCTGATGCCACGGATCGCGTCTTCCAATCGTAGACAGGGAGCGGTTGCCGAGTCGAGATTGCTCCGTGGAGCAGTCGGGACTGCTCCGCCGAAATCGGCGGAGTCGACCGGAAGTTTGTGTGACGTTCTTTTTCAGCGGCTTGCCGGCCATTTCCGGCGGCTTGTCGCGTCCGCCCAAGTCCGCCGCGTCGGCTCCTCTCTGCGCTCCGTAGCAGACGATCACCTACGCCCGCCGCTATGGACTCAAAAAGTGGATCGCGCGAAAAGCGCGGGCAAGCGCAAGGAATGACGGGTACTTCCTGGATGGATGGATGGATGGATGGATGGATGGATGGATGGATGGATGGATGGATGGATGGATGGATGGAGGATGGATGGATGGATGGATGGATGGATGGAGGGGGGGCATTCCCTTTGAAACAGGGCAGTGGTTGTTGCCACTATGCTCAGTTTTTTTTCCTTTATTTTTATTTATTCTGCTGTAAGTTGTTAATACAATTCGCCATTTCCTTAAAAAAAAACGTCTTCCTACACTTTAAAACTTATGTCACCTCTCTGCTTTTGTACCACCAATCCTCCAATCGCTTTTTGCTAATTTCCACCGCAGATGTATTTACATGACTATTGTTATCTCTAAACCCTAAAGCCTCAGGAAGAGTGACTATGCCTGCATCGACATCGGGATGGATACCATCGCATTTTAGGATGAGGTGTTCTATTGTTTCTACAGATTTACCACACACAGCACATGTGTCATCTTCGTTAAATTTTTTTCTGTAGCTGCGCGTTCTAAGACACCCTGACCTAGCTTCAAAGAGGAGGGCACTGCCTCTTGAGTTATCATAAAACGTTTCCTTCCTGATCTGCCTTTTCCAGCATCGATATAGTTCTACACTATGCTTCTTTTCCATTGAATCGATCCAATTTTTACCTTCGACGTTTTTAACCTGTCGTTTAATGCTCTTTCTTTCTCCTTCCTCGTCTCTGGCAAACTTACTGGCCAGCTTTCTAGTTCGTTTCCGCCACTGTGTGTCAACGCACTTTCTTTACAGGTATTTAAATACCTTAGCTGCCCACCGGTTATCATCCAATTTCCTCAGGCGTTCTTCTTATAGTACTTTACTCTGAGCTTCTCGTGCTTCGAACGTTGCCCAGCCCATATCCCCCTGTACAGCCCCGTTTGTGGTTTTCCCATGGGCACCTAGTGCTAATCTTCCGACAGTTCTCTGATTTACTTCTAATCGCGACTGAACTTCAGCCCTTAAGCATAGAACCGCATTCCCGAAAGTAAGCCCCGGCACCATTATTCCTTTCCAAATACCTCTGAGGACTTCATACCTGTTGTACCCCCACAATGCCCTATGTTTCATTATCCCGGCATCTCTTCGCCCTTTTGCTATGAGAGACTGTTCGTGCTTTTCCGTGTACATATGCCCGTTGTTTACCCATACCCCGAGATATTTGTATTCGGCCACTCGGGGTATTTCATGGCCTTGTATTGTAAGCTCCTGATCAGGTGTCCCGTTGAAAACCATCACACCTGACTTAGTTGCGCTAAAACTGAAACCTAGACTGTCTCCTTCGTCTCCACAGCAATTCACCAAAGTTTGCAAATCTTCCTGGCTATCTGCTAACAGTACAATATCGTCCGCATACATTAAACCCGGTAGTCGTTGCTCAACAACCTTTCCACCTAATGTGTATGACAGATCATAGCCTAGATTGCTTCCTTGTAGCCTTCTTTCCATACTTATCATATTGCCGGGAATATTTGCAGTGTGTTCGTTTTTCAAATCTGCCGCCACATCACTTTATCGCTTTGTTTGCTACGCAAGACGCGACTAGATTTATCTCGATTGATCGCAGCCAGGCAGAGCTGATTCTACGTTGTTCCGGAATGTTCTAGTAACTTTGCGCTCTTTATCTCGAAAGTTCGCTGGCGGTCCCACTTTGGCGGTGAGCGGGAACCATTTTTGGTGATATTTGTACGTCGACTGTACCTCGCTCGTTCGCTTCATAAATATGGTTCAGATATCTCCGAAAAGCTAGTTTTCTCTGCTTTCAAAAGATGCATTTGTTTTAACGGTAGCTGCAAATTTGTTTCAACTGTAAAAGAAAACGCAAAGATGAAAACTGGCAGTTGAGCTCAACTTGTCTCAGGATATGCAAAATTGTGAAAAACCTCTTGCACCTAGAGAAATATCTTTCGAGATACTTTGAGATGTGATGCTAGTGCGCATATTTAAGCATTTAGAAGTACGTGTATAGATTAGTTTATTAGCCACGCTAGTTTGAAAAGCATAGAAAACAGAACAATATAATCTGCAATAACTTTTGGGATATGCATTGCACTGCGGCGACTTCTTGTACAGTTTGAGATCGTCTAATCGCTCATCTATTCTGAAAATTTCATTCATCTGCCTTGTTTAGTTTAAAAGTTATTCCTGATCAAAGTTAGCGTTTTTTCGAAATATTTAAAAACGGAATGCAATACTGTTCAGTTAACCAGCACTTCACAATTCTGAGATTTTGCGTGAAGAAACTTAGTACTGCGCTCTACGCGGCTAAGCATCGCCTTTACTCTACGGCTTTTGGGGAACGTGCACTGTCCAGTTGAAAAAATGTTGATTTTAGCTACCTTTTTCGTTGTGCTTATGAAGGGCACAAGCTCTCGGAACGTTCCGCAGCTTCTATTTTTCAGGTAAATATACTCTTAAAATATCGGGCTCTTATTCTTTTATTCAACTTGTAAAAATTATCGACTACAAAGTCCACAAATTACAAACAATAATAGCAATAACGCAGCGACATGCGATAAATGTAGTAAGTAGCGCCATCTACATTAGCGCACATGTACTAAATGATCACAGTTCAGAAAAATGACAAGTGTGGCGCTGCCAAACACCTAAAATCAGGAGGTGTTCACGAGAGGGAATCATTTCTCTACGATATTTGCACGTTCTCTTCCATTTTGCCCTCTGTAGCTTCCGAGCAGATTTACACCACATTGCTTTGCTGGATTGCTTTTTGCGAAAGCAACACTACGCGAGTCGCCTAGCCATTTCGCAGAGCTGAGGAAAGGAGGTACTGCGCATGCGCGAGGAGCAGTGACGTCACACGGCCAGTGACATGACACCTCCCGTTACCAAAAGAATGTTAACGTAAGTACGTTACCCGTTACAGTTCCGAAATGATAACGGGTACATGACTGAGTTACCGAAAAAAGTAGCGCGTTACCGGTAACGCCGTTACTTGTAACGCGTTACTGCCAGCACTGGCATCAAATAAACAGATGCATGCAGTTCATTTCAGAACGCGGCATAATATTCAAGCGATTCTGAACAAAACGAGATTTCTCATTCAAGTCACGCGAAATGCAACTTGCGATGAAAAAAAAAAATGTGCGAAAAAATAAAGTTTCACCATGCAGGATTTGAAAAAAACGCACCCCCAGTTGCATGTCGATTAGCGATATGTCGGGTTTAACGTCCCTAAGCGACACATGGGCTGTAAGAGAAGGCTCCAAACTAATTTATACCTCTCTTTAACGCGGTTCTTCAACGCACACCCACGTTACAGCGCATCGGTGTTTTTGCATTTCGCCTCACATCGAAACACGGCCGCCGCGGTCGGGATTCGACCATGCTGCTTTGGGATCAGTAGTTGAACGCCAAGTCACTGAGCCAACACGGTGGGTTGCCCCTAGCGAAGCAGCTGTGTAAAGTTTTAGCTTAATTTGCTCTGCAACACGCCGCTCGAGTGCTCTGCTCAAGTGAGCCGACCTCTGATCAAAGTTCGATCGTCATATAAATCCCAGTAAGGGAGCTGCTTAACTGAGCTCAAAAACTTCACAATTCCAAGGCAGCCTGGTAAATGTCCCAATGAATTCGTTAGTTCTGTCCTCGTTTCGCTTGAGTTGCCACATGCGAAAAATTCAGGAAGTATAAACTGCGCAGGCACAAGTAACTTGGCCCTAGCAAAGCAGCTGCATTAAAGCTCACTTCATTTACTACACAGTACACTGCTCGAGCCTTCCAGAAAAGCTTGCTCATTACTGTATACTTCAAATATATAGCAAGCACAAATGGCTGCGGCAAACTCTGTTTACTATTTGCTATCCTCATGTGTATCGAACAAATTTTACTTCAGCAGTATACTGAATCCGACACCTAGGTTGGGGGCAGTGTGTTATGGTATGCGGGGGTTTAAAAAAGTGCTCATTAGCTACGAGGGACATCATAGGGGAGGGCTCCAAATAGTTTCTACCACATAGATAGGGGGTAGCCATCTGTATTGTTTTGAGTTAGGCTCTTAAACGTGATTGAAAATTTGTTGTTTCCATGGTCGATGGCCATCATCTCCAATCACCGTTTTTTCCCACTTGAGAAATGCCACAAGACATAAAAGTGATTGTTTTATTTCGCAGAGCTCAAGTGCCAACGAAAACGCTTGAAGAAAACAGCTACACCAACAGAGAATCTTCCAAACCTCGGGTACACACAACGAAAACAAGGCTACCCGCATCAAGGAGTTGTCGTCGGCTAGGCTTGCACGACGTGCCCGACGCTCTGCCCAGGTACCATATGTTTGTGTGGAGTATTGTTCCAAGCAAACAGTTGCACTGCACGATGATTCTTTTTATTACTGCAAATGTTTCAGGCTGAACCAGTCACATAGCCCTGATCACCGTAACCCGAGAAAGCAGTTTTGTTCTGGCAAATCGGCTGGCACCAGCACAGTATTTACCATCATTCATCATCACCCTAACTACGCCCACTGCAGGACAAAGGTCGCTCTCATATTTCTCCAATTAACCCTGTCTTGTGTCAGCTGCAGCCATCTTACACCTGCAGACTTCATAATCTCGTCCACCCACCAGACTTTCTGCTGCCCCCTTGCTGTGCTTGTCTTGTCTTGGAATCCAGTCAGTTGCCCTCCTTAACGACCATCAGATATCTCACCTTTGCATTACATGCCCTGCCAGTGCTTCTTGCTTTTGACTAGAATATCATTAATGCGTGTTTATTCCCTGACCCACTCTGCTCTCATCCAATCTCAGAACGCTACATTTATCATTTTGCTTTCCATACCTTGTTGCGTTAAGCTCAACCTCTCTCAATAGCCTCAGTGTTTCTGCCCCATAGCAAGTACTAGCAACATACAGCAAGAAAAACTGGTAAACTGCCATTCACTATCTGAGAATACTTGCCAAATGCACTGCACCTCAATCTTATTGGCATGGGCAACTTGCCATTCATACTGTTTTACTTGTGAAGCAAATCACTTTAACTTAAGACCAAACTTTTCTTCCAGGACTCTAGTCTGACCTGGGGCTCCAGTTTCCTCATGGTTCTGTGCAACGAAGACACAGAGATAGAGCAGTTTCCCAATGGTTCTGAGCAGCGAAGACGCAGAGAATACAGTGGGTTCACAGTTCACTCGACACTTTTTTTATTGATGCAATAACTACATGCATTAGCATGAACGCTACAATTGTCTTGTTTTCCGATGTGTAAATTTGTTGCGTAAAGCAAAACTTGCTTTACTAAGCGATGCGATTGCCACTTCTTTTTTCCAATAGGATTCTTCGTGCACAACTACAGTTCAAGCGCCACAATTTCCGACCAAGCACTCGGAGCAAGAAAGAGATATAGCAGGCATCCTCCTGGAATTAGGTGCATTTAAGTGCTATACAGAAAACAAAGCAGTGCAAGTGAAATCTGGAGGATTTCCAAAAAGGTTTGCAGACATAAGTGACAAAAATGTAACTACATTCACAGGGCTGCTGTCAGGAGCAGTTCTGAACGCACTCGTCGAGTGCTACAAAAAGATACGCCCACTTTCTGGTCGGCAGCACATGTCAGCAAGAGAGAGGATTGTTTTAACATTGATGAAGTTAAAACATAATATATCAACCGCCTTCCTCAGGCATTTGTTTGACTCCACAATAGCAACATGCAGCAGCATCATTGCAGAAACAGTGCAGGTGTTGTCTGAAGTTCTAAAATCTGTTGTCATGCTCCCCCCAAAAGAGGAAATTGTTGAACACTTGCCAAAGCAGTTCAGTAATGTAAGAGTTGTTGTCGACTGCACCGAGACAGTTTTGGGGCAGCCCAACTGTTTGCAGTGTGCACTGAGAGTGTATTCACACTCAGGGGATTTACAGCTAAGTATATGGTAGCTGTCACTCCAACTGGCATGATTGCTTATATAAGCGAAGGCTATGGGGTACGCGCATTCGACAAGGCCATATTCCAACAAAGTGGCCTGATTGATGCGCTTGAGCCAATATCAGATGCAATAATGGCTAATCGTGGGTTTTTAATTGATGAAATTTGTGCACACTATCTCATTGACCTTACCCGGCCTCCATTAAAGAAACCAAAGAAGCAGCTGTCTAAGGGCGAAGCACTTCGAACCCAGACAATTGCTTCGGCCAGGGTGCATGACGAATGTGCAATCCAACGGATGATAACGTTTAAGATCCTGGCAACAAAAGTGCTGTGGAACATGGTTAGGCAATTGGACGACATCCTCATGATCATTGCCGGTATAACGAACCTTTCATCCCCAATTATTGCTGCACATCGTTTCCTGTGAGATACTGCAATTGTGTGTAAATTTTTGAAGTTGTATGTGAATGCTAAATGTAACAAAATGGAAAAATTGCTTCAAGCTCATAGTTTTTCAGCGCAACGGCACACAGTCAAAGAAAAGAAGGATAAGAAGAAGGACGAACACAGCGTCGCTGAAAAACTATTAGCTTGAATCAAGAATACCAACTAGCCCAAGAACTAACTCTACTGAAGAAAAAAATTGCTCTTGTTGAATAAATGTGCTTGCATACAACTGACAAACTGATTTTATTTATGGTGCAAGGAACACCATGGCTGAAGTGTGGTCTGCTGAAGGTGGGGAAAGGAACCCATTCTTCTGAGCAATTCAAACACAAAAGCTTATACCCACTGGTCACTGTTTGGTAGCATTGGACAGTGAACCTTGCACATCCTGTGTACGAAGCGGATGCTCAAACCACTGGCCACTGCTGTGGTTGCATGCCCACAATTGTTTTGTACCTCTATTTCGTGTGCTCTCCGAGCTGTATTGTAACCTGTTATCCTTTGGCTGTTCGACTCTCTTCCCCGAGTGCATATAGGGCATAAATCTGACATGTTTTGCATGCATGGCCAAACCGTATCCAAACTTCGAGTGATGACGTGTTAGGCGTGACCGTCAAGCATTAACAATTCCAAAAGCCAGGGCAGTGTATATACATACTTCGGGCATATTCCCGTGAAACAACTAGAAGCAGATAGCCGTAACTCGAGCACGGCTGCCTAGCTCTGCAAAAAGATAGAGGCATTCTTGGGCTTTATTTCAGATTGAGTACAAAAAAAAATGCTCCCAGTCCCCTAATTTCAACACCTGCGCAGAAAGGTACTGTGTGAGAAGCAGGAAGTAATGTTTACAGTTTTCATACCACAGACTGAGCACCTGCCATTATGTCCTAAGCATTAAAGGGGCCACTAACTGGTATGGTAACAAGAGCAAGGGAAATGGCTAAGCATGTTGGAAATTCGCCTATGCAACAAGGATGTGCACTTTCTGGTGAGGGCAAAGAGCAGGTTTACCTATGCCTCATCAGTGATATGTATTTTCAACTTCATAGATGCAATGCCTGCATTTCGATGGAGGCTTAACGCAAAAGGAGCACTCATGCTGCAATATGTTGGCGTGATCTCGTGGTGCCACAATTCCTAACCCTTCCCTGAAGCAGTGGGAAGCCGCCCTGGCCAGCTACAACTTGGCGGACCAGCTTCACCTGATCGGCTGGTCAACAGCAGTTTCAGACGCCATAGGGCTTGTGGAATAGGTGGCCCTCCCCAGCACACTGCTAAACACTGACCAACAAACACCAACAAGCTTTACTGTCTCTCTGTGCACATTAAAGAACCCCATCTGGTCGAAATTAATCTGGAGCCCTCCAGTATGGAGTCTTTCATAGCCCACAGGTTGCTTCAGAACGTTACACCCCACAATTTAGTTTTTTCTCCTTGCTCTCTTTTTATCATGCTTTATGGCCCCTTTAGGCAGTATGATAGAACATCTGGCTCTTATCAGCAAAGACACAAGGGACTAAACAAATAAAAATAATTTACTGTCCTACTTTCTGCAAAAGCTCGGACACTACACATGCCTTGTAGATTTCAACAACCGAGTCTTTGAAAGATTCGAAGATTTCTTCTTCATAAATTACATCTACACGTGTAAATTGCAGGTTACCACAAAAAACAAAAAAGTGTGCTTCCTTAACAGCACAGATAGCCATCTGCACATTTAGCTGAGTCATATATTCTAACTTTGGCCTTAGCATTTCACTACTGCTAAAAGAATTTTGAAGCTTTACAGGGCACTTAATTTCCAAAAGGACCTCCTTGCCCCCGCAGCACTGGCAGAGAAAGGTTACCCTGCCATCGGGCGAGCAGCCAATAAATTACAGATCACAGTGCAAAATCAGGCCAGTCTGCTGCAACTCGACTTTATGGCCCTGGGCTTCCTGCCACTGCACATATGTGTTGCGTGCAGCATCTTCCTTGGCACTGCCAGCTCGCATGGCAGGGGTGCTTACATGAGATGTTCTGAGAATGAGGCTCAGAAATGGAGCAATATTTGGTGCGGCCTTTGCGCGAAGATATGTTTTGGCACGGGTCATGCAAGCGTGTGCAATGCTTGCAGTTACAAGGCCCTTCCTATATTTGTGTCATGCTGGTGCAGACTGTTGACCGTGTGTTAAACGCTCAATCTCTTTCCGGACAGTCTCTGGGCCACACACGTCACATATGTACTCCAACACGCCTTCTTGAGTCTTGCTCTCCAGGTCCTTTGCCTCTTCTTTGAGCAGCACCAGAAGTGGCAGAGGGCAGGAATGGCAGCGGGTCTTTTTTTCTGCACAAATAAGCACATAGCAACATTAAAACAGCTGTTCTTGAACACAAAAGAGCAGCGGTACTAGTGAATGAACACTTTCTTTTAAACACCTTTGCCTCAAAAATAGCCAGCTACTTCCTACAACAGTGCAATTAATCACTTCATGTCAAGCCACTGCAATAAGCACATACAATGCAAGGAATTACTTTGTTTAGCCACTTAATCAGCCATTGATCTATATCAGACAATACAGAGCAAGGACACTTATGCACCATCTTGCTTTCGTTTTCTCAACATACACCTCTGCACTCAACTTACTTTGCACTCATTGACTGGAGTTCCCCTGGTGCCAATTATTCAATAACTGGCTTTTGTCTAGAAAATTGTATATATACCTACAGTACCCTCAAAACATTCCCTTCCTTCATGTTGCGCACCAGAATGAGGAAGTTTTTCTTTCACCTTGCGGAAGCTCTAAATGATTTACTTGAAAGGCGTACATTTAGTGGATCTGTATGAAGCGAGTGGAGTAACATGAAATTATTTTAACGCTTGCCAGGCTTTTTCCTATCTGTTTTTCTGCGTGTGTTTTTCCAGTACCTGCGAAAATCATATTCAGCGCATGTTCAAAAGCATATTCCAGTACCTGCAAAAGCAGAGTCAGTGCTGTGTGTGTCCCTTCTGTCTGCGTCCATGTCTTTTGCACTTTTTTAAGAAGCATATTCAGCTTTTCATAATGTCGCAAAGCAAAGCACTTTTCCTAAAATGCTGAGCCACAAGACAACAAATTTAAAATAGTTCCAAGAGCTATGACATCCGTTTTGCCATCTAAACAGCTCCAAGGAAGACAAAAAACGTACTAATTATGAATGATACTACACAAGCACACTACACCAAAAAATGTTCCACTGAAAGTGCTGTGCTCAGACACTGAACAGTGGCAAACACATTACCATACTTATATAAATATGCAGACTATTGCAGCACTTTTGCCTCACTGCAAGAACAGGAATTTGTTTTACATTCAGCCACATTTCTTCTGAAATCAGCAGGCTGTAATGGCCTCATGATGACAGTTATAGCATGGTAGTGCTCTTATGTGTTTCGTTATGAAAACAGAAGCTATGCTACACAGACTTCACTGAACAAGTTCTTCAGTCCAGTTATGGCATGTAAAAATACATGATACGAGGCTGGCTGTAAGCATGTGCTCACCATTACACGAAATGAAAGTTCCTGCTACTACACTTTTTATGTGGGCAGCTTATTACATATTTATCCCAGAATTTATTATTACATCTTGCCAGTACTCACTGCTTATTCCTTGAACAGGCATTGAAGAGTTCAGCTGTCCTGGCTGCTTGGGTTTCCTGCAAAAGTATACAATATTGTTGAACACTTGGTAATAATGAAGTGCACCTCACTACGAACAAGACTTGAGTGTAGAAGCAGACATATCTTTCTGCTTTTTTAGTCAATTCACATAATCTTCTTGAATACCACGCCAAGGTCACACCATATGATTAATCATGGTGCATAAGCATTACAACATACAGTGCAAAGCAGTTACAACACCCAGGGCCATCTGTGTCCTCACTTGTCTGTGGTCATCGCATTCTGTTATCTCTAAGCATGCTAAACCATGCTGCCTCTACATTTCTTTTATTGCTTACAGTAACATCTGTGCAGAACCTTAGTGGTGCATTTTACATTGAGCAGAATGTTAGAATTTACCTAACCAAAGTAGTACAACTGCAAAGGAAGGCTTTGCAACTTTCTTGAAACTTGGCAGCTGCAGCCGACGGATGATGACATTTGTCTCAGAGGAAACAAACCTACTCTGCCTTATGGGCTGCCCAAATCATTTATTTCACTGTCAAGCATCATTATATTACGGCAGTTGAGTACTGCTGTTGACTTACCCTCAATTTATATCAGAAATGTTGGCTTATCAGAAACCGCAACTGTTGTGTAAAGCTGCAAAAGCAAATGAAACAGACATTGAAACCTCGGTAGAGACTCAGCAGAGAAATGCCTAATGCACAAAAGGAGCCACACTTAAAGGAGATAAAAGAAATTAACCAAAAACTCCATACACAAATAATTTCAAAAGCATCATGAAGAGATAAGGCATTCACGTTTCCTAAAAGGCAGCCTTCTGAACCCACCAACACTAAAACATAAACTATATGCATGTAGCATTTACCTGTGGAATGCCAATGCAGAGTTCAGTGCACTGCTGCATAGTAATGCAGCCATGCTCTCTCGATCGTTGTTGGGAAGCAGACGTGCAGGAGTGGGCAGTTTTGTGTGGCAAAATTTCCACAGTGGCCTTGGTGCGTACTTCTCTTGCACGTCCTTTTTTTTTGGTTGCCCATGACATTCCACATCTGTGCAGCTCAGCACCTGCAATGCCCGAAGCCCTACCCTAAAAGAAATATTTTGAATGAATCGGAGGATTTACTAATTTTTGACAACAGTTAAAACAACAGTTAAAGTGCACATTATTCAAGCAGCCAGAATACACATTAAAACAGGTTCTTAAAGCAACATCAGGCTCACGCTGCTGATAATGAAACGGATATCTGTACAAAATTAATGAGATATGAGCTGGACACAAGTAAAGGCCCAGTGCATACTGATAAAATTCTTGCAGCCATGCTACAACAAAGCTTGAACATTTGGCTGCTCTAATGTATGTAAGCAAACTTCCAGCAACTGGTTTTGCTGTGTTTATCCCTGGTAAGGGTCGAAGTGTTCGTTTCGCTTATTTCTGGAAACGAACACATCGTCTCCTCACAAGCGTGGTTTCGCTCAACCGCCGATCTGCCGAGATCGGGCGACTGTCCGCCGGCCTGAACAACCGTCACACTACGAAGATAACCGGTCGTTTGGTCGTGCTAGCGTCGTCGTCGGTCTATCCGACAGGCTGCGGTCTGCCAGCAGCGGGATCTGCCGGTAATACCACCGATTATATTCTATTGTGCCTTTGCAATTCCAAGATCAGCCTACGGCTTACTGAACCCTTACAAACCTGAGGGGAAATAAACGCTATATCAATGCACAAAAGTGTTTAAAATTTTCTGTACACCCCTACCACCACAGGCTATTCGATACTTGTTTTGGCGAAAAAGCCAAGCACGTGCAGCCAACAGATTTATGAAAGGAAAGACGAGTGCACGTGCCGCACTGTGCAATCGGCGCAATCTAATGAACTAATCTAATGAATGGCGTTTCCTCAAGGAGATTTCCACAGACAAGAGGTGTTCCGCAAGGATCAGTTCTCTCACCTGTTCTTTTTAACATTTTTCTAAGCTCAATTCCATGCATTCAAAATGTGAAAACTTATGTATACGCCGACGATATTGCATTTTTTGCATCAGCAGGTGACATTCACACTCTTTATCGAACCCTGCAAAATTACCTCAATGTTCTTGACAACTGGCTAGGAAGAATTCATCTGTCCCTTAATGCGAAGAAATGCGCATTGTTAGTATTTCCAGTTTCTGTTCCTGTAAATATCTGCCATGGTCTATAGAAATAACATAATACCTCAAGTTCAGACGGTGAAGTATCTCGGTGTAATATACGACTCTACTCTCTCCTGGCGGCCACACATTGAGCAAGTTTCTGCAAAAGGAGTTCGGGCCATTGACATCCTGCGCAGGCTTTATAGTGCTAGGTCAGGCATAAGAAGGCATACGCTTCTGATGATTTATAAAATGTACGTCCGCCCAATTTTGGAGTTCGGGTGTGTTTTATTCTCAGGAGCTCCTGCCTATAAACTTCGCCCTCTTGTGCTTTTGGAGCGTGAGGCGTTGTGCCTTTGTCTGGGGCTTCCAAAATATGTCGCCAATGCTGTTCTGCACCTTGAGGCGCGAATGCCTTCGTTATCAGCTAGGTTTCGCCTTTTAACAGTTCAAACATTTTTAAAATTGTGCGACTCACCTCTTCACGCTTCCAGTATAATATTTCTCAGTCAACCTTCCGCCTTTTTTAGTGCTGCCTGGTCTCGATTTCATACCCCGCTGATATGTTACGTGCAGTCCCTCCTTGATCGCATAAATATTCATTTCACAGATGTCCGCCAAATATATAACAACTCCTCATCTGTCCAGATTGAATTCGATGACATTTTCCCATCGAATGCAAAGCTGCAGCCCTTCCCGCTTCTTCAGGGTCTATTGCAAGATCACCTAAGGTCCTTTCCTTCTGATGTTCTTATTGCTACCGATGCCTCGCAGGATCGCGAAAAGGCAGGTGTGGGAATTTTTTCACCTTCACTGGATTAGTCTTTTTCTCTCCGTCTTCCTGACTTCACTCCAATTTTTCTGGCTGAATTATTAGCAGTAATCTTAGCCTTACGAAAATTAGAATCTACCGTTTCCCAGGTCGTGGTTATGACAGACTCTCTGTCCATTTGCTCTTCCTTATCCTCACCCACTGACTCTCGGCCATTACGCCTCTTTAAGTTCCTGATTCCGCTCCAGCTAAATTCGGTAAGGTTGCTTTGGGTACCAGGTCACATGGGCTTTCACTTAAATGAGGTTGCAGATTCCTTAGCAAGAGCCTCTCTCGGCGGCCCAATTGTTGCTGTCCTACCATCGTGTGCATATACAGCTGCGGTGAGGTTTCGCAGCTACAAAATATTTCAGGAATTTGCTGCCTCGGCTCTTACATCATCTCCCGAATATCAGCATCTTCTGCATCCTTGGAGTAGCAAAGACTGGCGCTCACGCAGACTAGAGGTCTCTTTCACGCGCTTGCGTTGCTGGGTTCCCCTTCTAAATTTCTACCTTCACAGATCTGGCCTGGCAGCTTCCCCACTGTGCCCTTTTTGTGCCGAACCTGAGACAATAGATCACTTCCTGCTGTTCTGCCGCCGCTTTTCTCATTTGAGGAAGCGTCTTTTGGAAATTCCATTTCATCAACTGGGCTTGCCTGTGTCTTCCGCGGTTGTTCTTTCCATTGGCGCTTCTTTGCTTGGACGAAGCGACAGGAGTGTGCGCTCTGCGGTGCAAAATTTTCTTCAAGAAACGCAGCGACTCCCATTCTAATTTCTTTTTCCCGCTCTCAGTCAGTACGACATTGCAACATTACAGGCATTGTGTACTATTATGCACATTAAGCAATTGTCCCGTCTTCGATCTCCAAGTTAACTGGACCCCTTTCCTTCCCTCTTCCAATCTATCAGACTACATACTATTGCCACTGCTTTTCCCGTCAAAACTTTCCTGTATCCAGTAATTAACCGCCTGTGTCTTGGCCACTCCCCCGTAGTGGGTATGTGCCAGCAACATCTGAGGCCTTCCTTCCTTCCTTCCTAATGAACTCAACTTTTCAAACCATTCACCTCTTTCATAGCAGCGAGACAGCTCGACATGCATGGCACTAGACGAGCAGTAAGTCGTGCGTTCCCACACCGATGTTTTACACCGGCTGGCGAAAAGATAAAAAGAGGTTTCTACTTACCTGAACAGGTGGATGGGGACTGCAGCAATGTGCTTGCATTTTGCCGAAAGCCCAGTTGTGCAGGAACAGGTAGCCTCGACCACCGCAGGCTCTTGAAAAACGCCTGTCACTTGCACCAATATATCATGTGGGTCCGAACCCACGCCGGACGACTGGACGCAAAGAGCGCCAATCTCTGTGTCGCTATCAATTTTGTTTTTTGCTCCGATTAAGATTATGTGTCCTGCGCCGAGGGCTCGTTCACCCTCAACGAAACATCGAAAGGTCACGTCGCAATTCAAGAACCCCACTACGGTCCCTACAGCCAAATTTTGCGCGACCCTCCCTCGATGATGATGATGATGATACTGGCTATCCCTTTGTATCGGGAGATCAATAATAATTGGTTTTTTTGGGGAAAGGAAATGGCGCAGTATCTGTCTCATATATCGTTGGACACCTGAACCGCGCCGTAAGGGAAGGGATAAAGGAGGGAGTGAAAGAAGAAAGGAAGAAGAGGTGCCGTAGTGGAGGGCTCCGGAATAATTTCGACCACCTGGGGATCTTTAACGTGCACTGACATCGCACAGCACACGGGAGATCAACGGCACTAAAAACCGGATCAAGCCAAGAAGGTAACAAAATATAAAAATTAAAGAATAAAAACACCTAACACACGCACATGGCACGTTTTGGTGCCCTGAGCCTTCAGCTTCCATTGCGGTGACAGGGTGGCTCGTCGGGTCGGCGAAAACTAGTAGCTCTAAAACCGATCCGCCATTGTATAGTGCCTAGAATACACTGGCTAGTGTGCCGACCGTGCCCTTCCTGGTGGCACCGCGAGCGATGAATGCCGACGGCCGCCGGATGGAGCGCTGCAAGTCGGGAGCGTGCCGCCGAGCTGCAACGCTCTCGCAACATCGGCAAGAGGACTAGTGCATTTTTGCTTTCGTTCAGCTGTAATCGACCAAAGCTGTCATGGAGGCAGCTGACTATAGGTTTCAGGGTTTGTTTTGAGTCTCTGTCGAGGAGCTGCACATTTAGCACTTGTCGCTTGCGCGAAAGCTGCTGTGAAATTCAGCACAGCTTCGTGTTTCGAAACACGAAACTTGTGCTGTACATAGATATCTTTTATATATATATATATATATATATATATATATATATATATATATATATATATATATATATATATATATATATATATATATGAAGTACTTTTTCGGTAACATTTTCTCTAATAAAGTAGGCGAAACGCTTCGGTTAATTTTATTGGATTATATTTAGGTGTTCTCGCTGTGTACGTACTCCATTTGCGAACGAGTAAACACATGCAATGTGAATAACGCAGGAAACACAGTCGTGCAACACTCGTTTTTATTCGCGTGCAATATCAATCGCGGACATGTTACAGAAGTACAGCAAGCAGGGCCCATATGTGCACATGAGAAGCATTTATTCGCAGCGACGCAGTTTTAGAAACTTTTGCCGCTGCCTTTGCGCTTCCCTCTCTTTGTTGAGACCCTTGACAAAAAAACGAAACCTTAAGAGAACATAAAACTTTACAACGGTAGATAAAACTGCCTTTTCATGCTCTGAGCAGCCAAGTTGAGGAAAAGACAGTGTCTGTAGCTGACTCAAAAATTCAACTAAACTCATTCATGGAGCTTGTTTTTACTAAAAAACACAGTAAAGGCATCTTCCATGGCCTTTACAGCAGTTGACAAGCTCTGGCTGGGGTACACTAGGTCCCCATTGTCAAAATGGCTAGTAAAGTACGAAGCGGCGTCGGCACTTGCTTCAGCTTTGCTTACACATAGGCAGCCTGCACACTGTGGACAACAGTTCTTAGCAATGATCTTTCTTGCCACGTAGCCTGTAGTGTAGTAGATCAAAGCACTGTGGCTCTTCTTCTCTATGCACGATGCATGGTCACTGCTAGACACGACAGCTTGAACTACATCTTCAGCTTCACTGACGTTTCCGTGGTCAAGAAGGTCATCTATTTTGTCTGAAAGGAACTTACTCGTAGTTTCACACACCTCCTTTGGGCTCAGCAGTGCTTTGATTACGTCTGGGGTGCAGTTCACTTCTCTAGGTGGCTTTGCCAGGTTGTAGAATGCGAGTAAATTCACAGTCATCAGAAACTGTGACACTGTCGGATGGTCGTTATAGCCAGACGACTGTCTAATTATACCAAAAAGGTTTTCAAACTTATCCTGGCTTAATCTGGGTGTTAAAAGATACTTGAAACCCACAGTCGACGTCAGGTAGGACAACAAGCCAAGTGTACTCTTGATGGTAACCCTTAGCCCAGCAGACGTGCTTTCTGTAAGAAAACCACCACCAGCTGGTTTTGCAGTTTGCTCCCATCCCTGCAGATACTCTAGGAAGCCTTTCAGAAATTGCACATTTGGACTGTCAGGCTTGAGAGCCTTCTCGCTTGTTCGCGATGTCATAACACGAATTAGGCGATTCATTTCTTTTACGAAATCTACTGTCGGCTGCACGGTCCTATGTGAGGCTTCAATGTGTTCTCTATAAATGAAAAGTCCTTTGATGACCTGGTCGCTGAAGAGCTGAAATGCGATGTCCACTTTCATTTTTTCAAAGCAGTTTGGCTTAAGGTGTGCATTTGTCAGGCTTGGCATAACTTTCAGTGTAACATTTTCTCGATCCGCTTCGAAGGCTGCTAGTACAATACCAATGTGAACATGCCCAGCTGGTGTCAGGTATCCTTTTAACAAATCCATTTCTCACATTCTTCAAAAGGTGTGGAAAATCTGACAAAAAATAGAGCTGCCTTTTAGGATCCACTGGGTGTTTGGTGCTGCTCCGAACGTGGCTTGGAGAACTTTTGAAAAAAAAAACAACTTGCGATCAGTTTCTTCATCACAATATTTAAACATTAGAAACATGAAATCTGCACTAGCACCATGGACACTGTAAACAATCTTGCATTTTGCGTGAAATTACAGCCTTACCCTGTATTCCAAACAGCCGCCACATGCTCCTATTCCAGCTGGCGCCGTCGCATGTGATGCAATCCACGAACAGACCAGCCTTTTCCGCAAGGACTGTGGTTTCCAAAATGATTTTCGCCAGTGTTGGGGCCTTCACATTGCCCTTTGAGGCAAAAACACCGAGGATTTGCGTCCATTTTCCTGCGGAAAGGTAATCTCTCACAAATGTACGTGCGTTTTACGTATAAAGTTGCGAACTGTAACCAAGAGAAAAACAAAAATTTACCAGTAAATGGCTGAAACAGCACAATCATCCCATGGTCTGCCAGCACATTCTTCTGGTCAGCAGGTGTATGACCTCCAAGGTCAACAAAGCCTTCAATATCACCTGAATTGTAAAAAAAAGCACAGGAAAACACCTTGTTTTATGCGCAGACATCTCTCAACACAGATCAGAATATGGCAAAGGTGCTAAACCAGCATAAAAAGAAACACGTGCTAAAAGACTTGACGATCGAATATTACCAGAGCACTGCATGGCTCGAGCAATATTGTAGTGCTTAGCAGAACATCGTATTTTTCTCATACTGTAAAAGCTCGCTGATTCGTGCTTCAATGGACCGGAAAAAATGTTCGCATAGTCTGAAATTAAGTTCGAACTATCGAATGACCCCGAAAAAAAAAACTGACAAGAACCGCTTGCATCGCGGTAAATTTATTTGGTGAAAGACTTGGCAGTAGTTGGTTGTTATTTTAGATGAGAACGGCGCAACAATCACTATTTTTAGCGGTGGAGCTCTGCCGCTAGTGCATCGCACGCCGCAAGCGCGGAAGATTCACGGGCGATGAATACGGCATTGCTCAGCAGCTCCGAAGCGGCAAGAAAAAAATGTGGATAGGGAAGATTAGCGAAGCAGCCAACCAACGCTATAAACGGCGCGTAGCTGGGTTTGGCTGGCTGGCTAGTGCGGTTGGGCGTACATTTCAGAAAAGCAAAATCGAAACTATCAGTGTGTCCGCTCTTGTAGATGAGGCCGTCCGTCCGCCATCACGCCTGCCGTTCAGCGCAAGTCAGAGGTGCGCGAGTGATTCTGCAGCACAGAATTCAGCTTTGAGGGGGGCTATTTGGACGACCGCTTGCCGAACCGATACCTGTATGTACACAACCTCCTTTGGGAGCCCGTTCGAATTAACCGGTGCGAGACCCGTAGCTTCCGAAACAGCGAGCGTGCAACGCCATAGACTTGCATAGCGTTGGCCGGGACCGCGCCGGCAGTTCGAATTATGCGGATTTTCGCATTGCGGGGTTTGAATCAAAGAGCTTTTACCGTATACACAGAACGGTCCAAGAATTCATTGCAGCTATACTCACCAGCTGATTTCACATTTAGGTGCTCCGAAAGCTTTATTTCGTCAATGACGAGGCTACCGTGACGACTGTAAGCATCCATGGTCTTTGTTTTTTCATTTAGGGCATCGAAGACCTTTGTACTGAGGCCAAAGCCACCCTTGAAGTGCTGTAGGTACTTTTTCAGGCAAGTTCGCCCTGGCAGAACCATAATAGACTGTCTGCGGAGATGTTCATACAACTTCGGGCTTCGCATCCTCATCAGCATACATACATTCTAAAATCCACTCATCATCGTATCGCACTCCCTTGTGTGATTTTCGCCTTGCAGCAAGGAAACAACTCTTTACGACCAGCTGCTGCTTTGAGGGAAGAGATTTAATTTTGCTGTTAAATGTCTCTTCACTAAGAGCCTCATTTCGCTCTTTCATGTGAGCCACCTGTATCCTTGCATTTGCCAATCTTTTCTTGGTTCTTGACAGGCTTTGAGAAATGTTCCTGCACTGTTTCTTTTCATCAGATTTTCTGGCAATTTCACTTGTGCTTTGCTTTTTTCTACGCGCTTGGTTTTGAGCCAGAATCCTTTGGTACTTGCAGAAAGCGCAGGATTCACCTTCAGACCTCACAGATAATGAACACTTCTCAGAAAAAATCATGCCTTTGTAGGAGGTGTGCTTTCCTGAGGCCGGCTTTATGCCGCATCCATCACAAAGATTTGTCAAGGCAACTTCCTTTATCAAAGTTTCGGCCTCTTCGCAAGTTGTGGCGATGTGTTTTGACTTTTCCCTTCCCCTGAGGTAAACCGTGGCTACCACTGATTGTCCATCAAGTAATGGCTTTGCAAATGCTACCATATTTTCAATGAAGAGGTTAGCGAAGTTATTTTTTTCAGCCTCACAATAGGCGTACGCTAATGAATCGGCTGTCACGGATGGCACTTTCATCCATGTCACTGGAATAGCGACGTTGGAGAATGGATGGAGACGATCGTTGGTTGTTCGTGGTCGTTCGTCACCAGCATTTTGCGCTTCGCCAGCGCTTCCTTCTGCAGAAACACAGCGTGGGGTGGTGCACTTTTCAGTTACTGCAGCTCCGCTGTTGGTGTCAGATGCTTCCATGCTCACCGATTCAGCATTATCAATGCCTGAGCACAACTCGGAGGCTTCCGACGCAGCACGCCTGTGACGCTTTGCTGGAGGCTCTTGCTGGCACAGATTTCTAGTTTTTCTTTTAGCTGACACTTTAGGCAGAATTTGTTCTGGGTAATGCGTGAATATCGAAGGCACGGCGTCGGGTTTCAGGCGCGGTTTATCGTGGGGAAGCTCGCTGGTAACACCATTTACGCTGACACTGAATGTGCGCTCGATACAACTGCTCTCAAAATGTTTCTCGCAAACCACAGCAGCTGGCGTCAGCCTTCTGTCCTCTCTTTTGATGTTTCTTTCCCATTCTGCAAGCCGCCTAGCATCAGATGGTGCAGTAAACATGGAAACACGTTCCTTGTTCGAGCGGTAACCGCTTTTACACATTGGCACAAAGCAAGTCTTCTCTTTGCTCTGTCGCTTTGGCTTTGACATCTTTTTTGTGCAGTCACATGTAGCTCGTTTAGTGGTGGACACGGGAAAAAAACAATCGAGAGCTCAGTGCATGATTTGACTAAACGGTGAAAGCACGCAGAACGGATACACGCACGCACAGAACGCGCGCACAAAACCGACGAAATCACCACAGAACTGCTCGGAGGAGCGGATGCGTCGACTTTCATGTGCAAGGAGCCACACAGGACAACATACACTGCACCTCAGTCAACAAAATTTCGTGCACAAGCAGGTTAATCGCGCACGCACAAGACCAGGTCGCTGCCTTCCGAAGCGAGAAAACCGCGTCGTCTGCTGCGGCAGCACCCTCCCGACAAGCAGCGCCCTCTGCCGCCATCGGTGGGCTTTCATTGCAAACGGTGCCACCTGCTCCCATTGCGCAGCGCTGGCGCTCGGCACGCTAGCCAGTATATTCTAGGCACTATAGCCATTGCTGCAGTGTTGCCAGATTTCGCCGTGCTACTTTGGCGCACCCTGCAGGTCGCGTCACCATGCTGGCTACCTTGGTAGTGTGTCGTCATTCAGCAGATAGCGCACATTTTCTCGGTATTTACCAGGAATTTTTAGCATTCTTCGCCATCCTTGCACGCTATTGCATTAATAAGGAATTGTGACTTGTGATGCTTTTAGTTAAATGCTGCATTGAATGAGAATTTTCTGCCGAATTGGCTTAGAAAGCTTTGAGTTATGGCTAAGAGCAGCTTGCGCATATTGTTAGTCTTTTTTGATAGACTTCGCAGGCAAAGCGTGACCACCGCGGCTACTTTTGCACTAGATTGTATGCTTCATGCTGTGAGGACATTTTTAATTCCATTTAAAGTTGAACAGTGAGCACATTTTTAATTCCATTTAAAGTTGAACAGTGAGGTTTTGAATTATCAGGGAACACAGTCCTCGTGTATGTCGCCCCTTAATGGGGCCCCGCAAAAAGAAAAAGAAAGAAATGGGTACGCGTTATGACGCCCATGAGTGGGGCGTCGCGAAAGGGAAGGTAGCTTATATTGGCGGTGAGTGCGTCCCGCGCTCGCGATAGGAAGTCCGCCGCCCTGGCAGGCGGCGTTTATGTAAGGTACTCGACAACTAATTGAGCCGTAGTGTATGTTACTATATGAATGAGCGTTGCGGCCTATTGCTGCAGTTACTACCGATGAAATTCTCCGTCGGCTGTAGACAGGAGGTATCCGCGTGAACTGTCAAACGTAAATGCAAAAATTGATTAAGGAAACATGTAATGAAATAAAAAGCAGAAATAAAAAAATCGCTGAGGTTTAGCTCTGGTTAACCCTAGTTGAATTGCGAAAGCTTCGTTTCCTCAGCACGTCCTCTACGCAGCGTCTCATTCCGACGCTCTCGAGAACTCAAACCGGTCTCTTCCGCAGTTGAAGAGTCGCTCCGGGACGTGGCACGACCTCTAGCCATGTCTTCGTTACGACGCTTCTCGAGTCGTGCAGCGCGTTTTTCTGGCGTCTCTTGAGCGCGTTCTCTCTCCCTCGCTTCGTTCTGTAGTTGCAGGATCTCTTTCGCGCTCTCCATAACGACTACAATACACTAAGGCGAAGCCCATATACCCCCTGCGAGGTGGCGCCTCCTCTCCCTCTACCACAGCGGAGCACATCTGGTGGAGCCAGTGGCAGCGGCGTCGACGGCGGCGTTTGTTGGCCACGGCATACAGCTGAAGTGCGCGACGAGCCGAAATGGCTAGCTGGCTGGCGTAGTAAAGCTTTCGCTTTAAAAAATGCATGGTTAAGCTTCGTCTTCAAGAGTGGGGCGCGACAGCGTCTTACAGCGTTGCCAAGGGGTTCACGGGACGCCACCGCCCGTTCGGTGCGATGCCTTGCCCGTTGCACAATTCAAGGAAAAGAAATGACGCCTGTCTCAACTATCTCGGTGGACACCATAACCGCACCTGTAATGGAAGTAAACTGAAATGAAAATTGTTTTTAAGGAAAGGAAATTAAGCCTGTCTCACTTATCTCGGTGGGCAACCGAATCGCGCCGTAAGGGAAGGAAAAATAAACTTGGTTTTAAGGAAAGGAAATGATGCCTCTCTCACAGGTGGTCGAAATTATTTCGGAGCCCTCCCCTACGGCGCCTCTTCCTTTCTTCTTTCACTCCCTCCTTTATCTCTTCCTTTAAGGCGCGGTTCAGGTGTCCGCCGAGATGTGAGACAGATAATGCACCATTTCCTTGCCTCAAAAACCAATTATCATTTACTGTCTTGTGTGAGCACCTCCAATGTCGTTTCGAAGAAAGCAGGATGATGTTTAACAAATAAAAAAAAATCCTCCTGCTGTGTGTGTGTCAGTATGGCTATCTATGGAAACCGCCAGTCGCTCGACCACAAACGCAGCCAAGGAGACGCAGCCTTTCGCTTTTGACCAGGGTTAACCAGAGCTAAACCGCCAGCAATGTTGAAGCGAAAAGCTTCACTACGCCAGTCAACACCGCGCTTCGCGCGAGCCGGCATATGTCGGAGCACGAGTGACGTCACGCACGGCGCAGGTGGCCGCCGCCGACTAATAATAATAATAATAATAATTGGTTTTGGGGTAAAGGAAATGGCGCAGTATCTGTCTCATATATCGTTGGACACCTGAACCGCGCCGTAAGGGAAGGGTAAAGGATGGAGTGAAGGAAGAAAGGAAGAGAGAGGTGCCGTAGTGGAGGGCTCCGGAATAATTTCGACCACCTGGGGATCTTTAACGTGCACTGACATCGCACAGCACACGGGTGCCTTAGCGTTTTTCCTCCATAAAAACGGAGCCGCCGCGGTCGGGTTCGAACTCGGGAACTCCGGATCAGTAGTCGAGCGCCCTAACCACTGAGCCACCGCGGCGGGGCCGCCGCCACAGCAACGAGCCACAGGTGTTCCGCCGCTGCGCAGCGCCGCGCCTTTCCTCAAAATACAACTTTCAATTTTCAGTTTTCTCTTTCCTCTTTTCCTCCTTTATCCCTTTCTTTACGACGCGGTTCGGGTGTCCACCGTGATATGTGAGACGGTTACTTTGCCATTTCCTTTCCTCAAAAACCAAACAAAACAAATGATACGACGGCGTTCATAGAGCTCATTGACGTTGACAACTTTGCAAAGACCGTTCATTTTCACGAAAAGAATAATAATAATAATTGGTTTTTGGGCGGGAAAGGAAATGGCGCAGTATCTGTCTCATATATCGTTGGACACCTGAACCGCGCCGTAAGGGAAGGGATAAAGGAGGGAGTGAAAGAAGAAAGGAAGAGAGAGGTGCCGTAGTGGAGGGCTCCGGAATAATTTCGACCACCTGGGGATCTTGCGCACAACCGGCTTTGTGGGTCAGTGGATACTTCAATATCGCTTTCGCTATGTATATCCTGGATTAGCTGGGCTAATCCATATTAATTTTTTTTTCGCTTCGCCTCCATCGAAACGCGGCCGCCGCTTTCGGGTTCGAACCCGGGGACTCTTGATCAGTAGCCGACAGCGCCCTAACGAGATACTGAACCAGCTACTGATCCGGAGTACCCGGGTTCGCACCTGACGGCGGCGGCAATCCTGTAATTTCTTGTCAGCGCTAATGCATGCAGCCTATATACTCTCTCTCAAAAAGCGTGACTGAAGCGTTCACTGCCCCGGGGAGCCAGTCAGCCAGTTATGCGCCTGCCGTTTCTCGAAATCATCGGAGTCTAGAACGTTGCCAACGGCAATGAACACAATGAACGCCAACGGTTTATAGCTTCAGTGCCGCGTTTCTGCTGCAATGTTGTGAATGCCAACGAAGGAGCGCCCATCTGTCACTACCGCCACGTAGTTTAAAGCGCGACTGAGGTGTCCACTGTTCCAGGGAGCCAGTTATTAATGCGAAAGCATTTCTAGGCTATGTCGACGGGGTCGTGTCACCAAAGCGTGTCACCAAAATGTGTCCGCAGCAGTCATGGCGTTCTCAGAAGAGAGAGCATCAAACGAGTGGCTGTAATCGATAGAGGACGATGTGAGGATGAAGCGGAAAAAATTTGATGCCAATCGGATGATTAGTCACAGATGTAGACAATAGGTGTGAAAGTAGCGAATGGTTGTGAAAACAAGTAGGTGGGTGGGAACGAACCATAGCGCTAAATTTCAAAACGAATCGTGGCGCCAAATTCCAAAACTCAAAATGGGCGATTGAATTTGGTCGTACACGCGTCCTTTAGTGTCACAGTACAGTATCGGCGGTACAACAGACTCTTTTTCATTGAACGAAATGTTCTTTCTGGAGCAGCCTTGTTTGACACTTTCTATCAGAGTGCTCCGTGAAGCGTCGCTTTTCTGCTCGGCAACCAGCGTCGCCTTGTCTAGCTGAGCGAGCTGCTTCCAACTGTCGGATGCAGGGGTCAACATAGAGCCTACGTCCGGGTTTTCTTACGGCTAGTACGGCAGCTTCTTGTGTGCTCTCAGTTCTCTCTCTCGCATCTGAAGCATGAGGCCGAACGCCTGTCGAAATACTCCTTGGTTCCGCTGTTGGATTTACTGACAGTGACTCTAACGGTGCGCAGTCCAGCTTTCCTGACAGTTCGCGTGCCCTGCACCCCATGCACGCTATGTTATTGAAGAACGACTGCCCTCTTTCCTTCAGCATCTGCTGAGATTTGTTAGAAAACAGATAAGTAAAATGATCAGGTAGGCTAGCGGAAACTGCCGCCTCAGTGTACAATTTTCCGAAAGGGCCTTCGATGACTACCTTCGCAAGTGGCAGGCAGTCGACACTGCTCTTCTGCCCCCTGCCGGATCCACGCACATTCTCCAGTAGAGTGCTCAGGGGAAACGCACAGCGGATGAGCCACATCCAATGGCGCCGCAGAATCTCTTGGAAGTCTGCATTTCTTGCCGTTTATTAACAGCTGCTGCATGTACGGCTGCAAAAGCCGCAGGTTTTCGTCAGAGTCTGGAATACTCGCGAAAACGACTTTCTTTTTGCAGTTTCTAGGCAAATGGCCTCGTTCTTTGCAGTTAAAACAAATGACTGCCTCTCGCGCTTCAAATGCGCGTGCCTTGTCACCACGTGACCCAGACACTTCTCCTGTATTGGACGACTCATCTTAGTCCTTTATTAATCTCTCCCGTACCTGCGGAGGTTCCCTTTCGAAATTTTGAGAAGGAGGAAGTCTCCTTCCTTCGGGCTTGCAGGAACGCAAGTCTGTTCTGTCGCTTTTTTCTTGTTTTGCCGATTTTGAGCGTAAATTCCTGCGAGTGTAGTAATCGTCAGCCAGTTCGGCTGCTTCGCCCAGGTTTAGTTCAGTCATTCTGTCCTGCACCCAGACTTTAGTCTCCTCCGAAATTTTTCGATAGAATTGTCCAGGCAAATGCACTAGACCACTTTGTCGTGATCTTCATATGCACCTGCGCTCTCCAGCCATTCTTTTAGGTTAGCGTTAATCTGATAAGTAAATTACTGGTGCGACTCTGTACCCTTCCTCGAATGTCTAAACCGCTGACGAAAGGCTTCACACATGCGGGAGGTGCGGGGTTCGATGCCCTGTGCCGGCGGGTACCCAACGCTGATACAATGGGTACAAGCTTTCCCCTGATCTGCTGCTCGGCTTATTTAGGGTGAAATGCTTGGGAAATGGGTCTTTGACCCCACGTTGAGAAGACGAAAATACCTTTTGCCATGGCGCCTTTTGTCCATAGATGCCCTTGCGCCACAAAAATTGGTAATCATCATCATCATACACGAAAGGCTTCAGCCGACAGACGGTTTCTCCGCAACAGCGCCGCTTTCACCTTGCCATAGTCCTGTGCATTGTCGTTGCTAAGGCGTGCGACTACCTCGGAAGCCTCGCATGAAAGTACGGTCAACTGTTCCAGTGGCCACTCGTCCTTTTCGAAGCCGACTTTTTCGCATGTGCGTTCAAAGTTGACGAGAAAAAGTGCTATGTCCTCGCCCGCTCTAAACGGCTGCAGAAGGTCCTTCATTTTGGACTGTCTACCCGAAGAAACAGTGCGCCCCGTAGAAATTCGAAGAGCTTCTATCTCGAGTTTCTTCATCTGCAGTTCATGCTCTCTTTGTTCGGCTTCCTTTTTTTCTATCGAGCTCCTCCCTCTGCGCTTTCCGCTCAAGCTCTACAAGCCACTCCTTTTCCCCTTCGCGTTCTTTCCTGTCTAGAACTGTCTCCCAAGCCTCATCGGCTTCTTCCTCGGTCACCTTCTCTGCCTGCATTAGCTGCAAAATTTGGTTTTTGCGTTTTAATGAGCTAACTGAAATACCCAGCTCCTGGCAGATTTGAAGAAGGTCTTGGACTTTAAGCTTGTCCATTCTGACTTCGCACTCTGTGCCGTTTGCCCTCAGCTAAATTTTGCACAAAGACCACCCAATTGTTGGCCGGTGGAATATTTTCAGCAATGATCAAAACGCAGCAAACTCAACTAACGACTCTCTGCGCTAGAGACATCTGGCGAATAGAGAAGCAAACATGCAGCACTCACCACACCAGGATATATCTGAAGCCGGCTGATCCCACCGAGCTGCCATCCACTGCTGTTGGAACTTGGTCAGTGACATCGGCGTGGTGTCGAGCCCGAGTCAACAGAGATGCCAAATTTCGGGAAGGCGAAGAGCTTTATGCAAAAGGTTACATATTGCGGGTTGTCGACAAGAGAGAGCTGATGCATGGTGGTGCTCTGTATAAATAGAGTAAAAGTTCCCCAGGTCCCCACACGCTGTTCCCATGTTTTCACGTTGCATTACGTCCTTGTGGGTGAGGGTCAGGAGGACCGCCCAGGGTCGAAGAGCAGCTTGGCGCGGGTTTCTTTGTGAGCCGCGCAAGCAGCGTGCCTCTTCGTATACGTTGGATCCGAGCTTCTGGGAGCAGACCGTGGCGTCGGTCGCGATATCTCCGCCGCTGGGAATATGGCCCCGGAGTCACGTCTCGGCAGTGGCGCGAACAAAACGAAGCAGAGCAACACGAATGCACGGCGTAAAAAAAGTGCTTGTGCGGCCGTCGCTCACTGCTCAGGTTCTCCTCCTGGTCGATATCGCGCAGAAGCCATTAAGCCACGAAACGCAGGCTGGGGTGGATTCGCTGTGCAAGAGCTGTTTACTGCAAACTGGTGCGAAGCACTTAGGGCCGCAAGTCACGTTGAAACCGCTCTCTGGATACAACAGCACCCCCGCCGCCAGACACTGCGTCAGGAGGTCGAGCTGTTCGGCGCTGCTTGGCTGACTCGATGCGTTGACACGAAGCTTCGAGCGAGTGGTCACCTTCGACTCATTTCATGCATAACTGCAGGGTTGCAAACATTCCTATTGTTATGCTGACCACTTTCGAAATTCGCAGCAGGAAAGTAACTGGTTTAGTAACTGGACGTACGTTTATTTTGATCAGCGCCTGTTTGGTCCGCTGCATGCAGGGTTTGGAATTGAGTGTTTATTTTTGGACAAATTCGGCAGGTACTTTTGGCATCCTGCAAACTGCGAATTCGCGAATACTTCTCGTCTCGGGGATTCTTCGAACATTTCTAGAAATTTTAGATTGAAAAAAAAAATATTTATAAGCTTACTCGGCTGAAAAGGCCCAAACTCCCCTCTAAAATATTTCCGGCGAACAAGCCAAGAATTAGGAACATCAAGTGCAGGGAAATTTGCTGCAGAACGCAGCCTTGGATCACGATGAAAGTTCCTCGAAAGTACCTTCCCACATCGCTTGTCGACAAAAGGTCATAATTTACCTTTGTCAGGCTTTGTGAGCTGACAGTTGCAAAAAAAAAAGAAATATTGTTCTTGGTGCCTGCCATTCTTCGTAAGCGTAAACGGCGATTGGAGACGGCCACTGAAATCAACAACAACAAAAAAGCAACCGTTCTGTATTTCAATCCAGTGAGAATGAAACGGCTTATCAAATGACCAACCTTGGGCCTCCGGGCTCTGAAATTCCTATGGCTTCTGCTAATATAGTTTCAGCTACTCGTCAATAATCATGCACTGTTGTATGGTTGTAGTACATCGGATTTTTTTATTTTTTAGGTTTATGGGCTCGAAGAGGAAGCTCCTGCAAGAAATCGATTAACGATTCAACGGCATTCTCCGAAATAATTAGTTGGTTGCAGCGAGCGTGCTCAACCCTCGCCGGAAACTGCGAGTTTTTCAGACGTCAGTGGCGGCAGGCCTAAGGAAACCGACACCCGAAGAGGCTACGGCCATCGTGGAGAGTCTGCTTGTTGAGGAACAGGTGCTACTCAAATGCCTTTCTACATACTGCTTGCAGGGCTTATCTTGACTTGGTCGGAGCACGGATAACGAATGTTTACTGGTTCATCAGTTCTAAATTGGCAGCCTGGTTGCTTGCACAGATTATGTTAGTGAAGCCCTTCATAAAATTTTATTCGGCCTGCGAGCACACGACTATCGTTCAAGGACGATCGCTTTGTAGCTGCTCTTATAACAGACGCTCAGGCCTTGCTATTTAACAACTTCCGAGAAAGGCAGAAGTTAAAGACTGATTCACTTCGAATGAGAAGGACGTTCCACACCCCTCAACTTTCAGACGTAAAACATTACTGAATGCTTCCAATTACGTGTTTCTTTTGTCTTTTTCAGAGCCAGCCCATTGTAACGAGCGCCACGGCTCCTGGGAGCTCTCGCGACCCACCGGCTTGGGACGGCATGATCCGTACGCGTTTTTAGATAGTATGAGCCCTCCGGATCGCCCTGCAGAAAGCTCCGAGCTGGACACCTACTTGAGGTCTGCAAGCTCGCCTGAAGGATGCCTCTCATTTTGGGAAAAGAATGGGCCGGAATATCCCCGACTGTCCGAACTGGCCGCTATCTGTTTAGGTGTGCCGGCTTCATCGGGGTCAGTGGAGCGGCTCTTTTCTACTTCAGGGGCACTCCAAAGAGCCAGGAGAGAGTCCAGAACTGTTGAACAGCTTGTCCTCGTTTCCGAACATAAACGGAAAAAAGAGAAGCTGCGGAATCGGGAACAGGGAGAGTGAATGTATTTCAGCTGACTGCATGTGCGAATTACAATAATTATTTGTCGCGCTTTGTCTTCTTGTCACCTTCCTTGCCTTCATTGTAGCTGTCATCCCGTGTTTCCTGCGCTAAATTTCGCGTTTCCATTACCACGGTATGGCGCGACATAATTAAAAAAAAGATAAATCCGCTATTAGTATTTCTTGGACATTATGTGCATAATAAAGGTGAAAAATACGGTGCTGTGAATAGCGAAAATTCCGAGTTCTTATCAATGTGAAAATGTAAAACACTTGAGATGAGCTTGCTGGAAGGCCTAGAGGTCTGCAGTTGCCACTTTAATCTCCCACCAATCTCCCGCGATATAGCAAGCCACGGCTAATACCCGACGAGACCAAGCGCGACGACTAAGAAACATTTCTCACGAATGCAACCACCAGAGAAATTAAATACTGAAATGAAATTGCTCTACGTCATTCTCTCGTCCGGAAGCGTAATCTGCACCCCAGATTTACTGCCTTACTCATCCCGACTCAGATCGTGATACAAATAATAAATGTGAGCCCGGACTCACCACGACTCGGATCGCTGTCTGAATTTGAGCCCGGACTCACCACGTCTAAGATAACGATCTGAATGTGACCCCGGACTCACCAATACTCAGATCGAGATCTGAAAGTGAGTCCGGACTCACTCACGACTCAGATCATGATTTGAACGTGAGTCCGGACTCGCAACTCAGATCATGATCTGAACGTGAGTCCGGGCTCACTCACGACTCAGATCATGATCTGAAATGAGCGTGCGTGAGCCCGTGTGAGTCCCCTCATGAGTGAATTCGCCGACCTATGGTTCCAGGGCAAAGTCTTGCGCATTCATGGAAACTTTGGGCCTATTTATTCCTCGATAATTGCGGATGTATTGTTCTACTCGTGTTGAAACGCATTGCACGCCGTATTGTTGCGCAGGCGCGGCGTGGCGCGTATTTGAAACCCTTAAAGGGCTTTTCGGAGGAGTGAGGACTGCAGTTTCTTTCGCCTTCATGATATTTGAACCACTGACGACGACTGAGAAGCCACACAATGCTCTAAACTTATGACAAGGTGGTACATAAAAGAGGCAAGCGGCCTGCCAGCGTTGGAGCACAGTTTATTTTTTACTTTGTGCGCCAGCTGCGAAGCATTACCATTTCACAACGTCCAGCTTGTTTTTTTCTGCAAGCACAAGAAATGTGTTGACTATCTGTCTTGAGTTCTCTTTGTAAATTTATTCATATTTGCTTTTAAGGAACACAGTGATCTTTATATTGAGCCTTTCGGTACCAACAGGGTTTTGGCTCATGTCTACCCTTTGTGTACTCATTCTTTATCTTGCCCTAGAAAAAACTGTTTCCCACGACACTCCGACTGTTTATTAAATACTGCCTGGCTGTAATGACCACTTGTTCCGAAGAGAAGACAAAAGCGCCAGATAGAAAGAGCCCTTGTTGATTTATGAATCCATACCTGCCTGTCATTATAGGTACATTTTTCTGTACAACTTACATTGACATAACTGGCGACAGGTGCAAAGCGAAAGCTTGGTTTGGCAGTGGTTTTACTAGGTCAGGTGGTCCCTACCCTTTTCCATATACTTTGCATGACCAGCAATGTCTTTGGGATCGTCAGACTCGGCCCGGCGCCGCCGGTACACAGTCGCAACCGATGGCTGTGTATATATGGCAAAATATTGAAATGATTCGCGGATCAGAAATCAAATGAAGAGCGTTAGATAAGGTGTTTTCTCCTATGCTTTCGACAAATTCGGATACCAACGTGTAACTCACGAAACGACGATTCGTTTGATACCACCCATATCCTTCTTCTGTTGTTGCCAGCAAGAATGAAAAGGAAAGTGCACAGGCCTGCTCACTGGCTCAAGTTGAGCCACAATCGCTACCACGTGCCGAAAGTAGGAGAGTTTACAGATAGGATAGAAAGAAAGGATAGAAAAGACGCGCGCTATAATGTCCCAGGCCGATCCCGGAGGTGGTGCAACACCGGTGGCGGAAGTGAAGCAACCTTCAAGTAATCCGCCACATTTCCAAAAATAAGTTTAATATGTTGGGTTCAAATAGGACCCGTATCAGATATTCAGTCCCTCCTCCCACCCGTATCCCTCTGCGAACACCGGTTAGCCCGCCACGGCCCTTTGAAGGTCGCCCCTCGTTACGGTTTTGAGGACCAAAGGTCGTCGGTACGAATCCCTCGCACAAGCCAGTGTTGAACTCGACTAACAACTTTGTGCGCGGAATTGCGGCAGTTTGACATCGCTCCAAACCCTCTGCGCCGAATGGATGGTCCACAATTTTACCACAAATCACAAATGGTGACTTCTAGGGACACCAGTCTAGGCACACGCTCGTATTCATACGGTACATATACAGCGAAACGCCAGTCACGTGCTGAAAGTAGCAGATTCGAAAGATAAGAGAGCAGCGTAGCAGCGGTTGTGGCCAGCGTTGGTTGTGGCTCAGCCTGAACCAGTGGGCAGGCCCCTGCACTTTCTTTTTCATTTTTCCTGCCACCAATAGCAGAGAGAGAGAGAGTGAGAGAAACAACGTCATTGAGCCCAGCTCGACATCTTCTTAGACGCTGTCGATGGAAGTGGTTCGCTCTTCACGGGACCCATATGCATCCCTAGCCGCCTGGTCCCTGGAGATCACGACGAGCTGGTCTTGCAGGGCAGGGCTGGTTAGCAAGGTCTCCCATCGCTCCGTAAGGAAGGATGAGGGATGGGGCGGGGTAGTGGGGCAGGTAAGAGGTGGGTGGATTGCCTTGACGAAATCGCACACTCCAACGACGTGTTGGAGATTGACCACTAACTGAGTCTTGAAGAAATAGCATTCCTTCTCGTACCTTTCCGGGTACATCTTGTTTTGAAGGTAAGGGTGCGGGAAGGAGCCTGCCTGTATCTGCCTCTAGATCACTTGCTGTTCTATGCTAAGCGATTTGTGAGGATCGCGGTAACGTCGCCTCTCCGTCTGGTAATGGTTCGTAATGTCCCTATAACTGATTATGGACTGTGGCTCACCTTCCTCTACCCGGTGTTCCATCTCTCCGGCGAACTGGTGGGCAAGTTAGCTGCCCTCCAGCCCAGAGTGAGTCGGTGTCCATATCAACTCAACTTTCCTTTCAGGTACGTCGCGTTTACTCTTGAGAATATCTAGTGCCGCAATAGAAACCCACCCCTTTCTGTAGCTGTTATACGCCTTTTGCGAGCCAGTGACAATGCTTCCAACTTTGGGCTGCGCGAGTGCTGGCGCTATCGTTGCCTCTTCTGCCACCTCCGGAAAACACAACTCGATAGAGGCGCAGGTTACGAGCACATCCTGCGTCGTAACTGACAGCGT